>JBBPBX010024660.1:8063-39501 GCA_038048925.1 Garcialebias charrua
ATATATATATATATACTGTATATGTGATATATATATGTGATATATACAGTGATGTCACTAACGCGTTACAAAGTAACGCGTTACTCTTGTCGGACCACTTTTTTCAGTAACTAGTAATCTAACGCGTTGCTTTTCAAAATTCAGTAATCTGATTAAAGTTACTTTCTCCAAATTATTGTGCGTTACTTTTTTGTCATTTTCTGTAGTAATTTTATTTTTATTTCCTCGTCTCGGCCGGGGAGTGATAAAAAAAAAGACGCGGAAATTCAGTCAGCTGCGGGCTGTTTGAAACCTGACACCACACACCATGCAGCGCATGTGTTTTGTCAGGAAACAGACTGGACTGAGGTGCGCACACGGAGCTGAGAGAGGAGGAGAATGAGAATCACTTACTTGTTCAGTAAAACAATGGAGCCTCTCCGAGAGACAGCAGGTCCCCCCCCACCCGCGACCAAAACAACACACACACACACACACACCTCCTGCTGTGTACAAACGTGTTGATGGCAGCTATCAATCGTCTCAATAGGTCTGTCAATAGGTCTTATTTACATACAAATACGTTCTTTTTTCTTCTGGTAAGCTCATCTACAGCAGCTCCATTTCGTGTCAGGAGAACGCACAGCAGGCAGTTCACGATGCATTCAAGAGCATATGTTTGTTTTGGATGTAACAGAGACCATGTGTACACAATTTCCTAAAATAAAAATAAAAAACTCTGATTTTGACGTTGAAAGACTGTCTTTATTATATTATTTATTTTTAAAAGTATTTACAGAAATACTTTTTTGTAAAAATATTATTTGTTTAATGAAGTAAAGAAAGACCATTTTGTTTTTGAATATTTTTATTAGTAATTATTTTATTAATACATTTACGTTTTTTATGTATTGTGACAGAAGGCTCTTGGCAGCAGCAGCTGAAAGTAACGAATAAAGTAACTTAGTAATCTAACTTAGTTACTTTCCAAATCAAGTAATCAGTAACTTAACTAAGTTACTTTTCCCAAAGACTAATCAGTAACTTAACTAAGTTACTTTTTCAATGTAACTATGCCATCACTGTTTATATATATATATATATATATATATATATATATATGGTCCTCTACTTACGAACGAGTTCCGTTCCTACGCCCCTTCATAACATGACAATGCCGTAAGTTGGAAAACACACGAGCCGCCACTTATAGACGTACACAGGGCCGGCCCAAGCCTCTTTGGGGCCCTATGCGAAATTTGGATGGGGGCCCTCTGTTTCTACTAATAATGTGAATTACTGCAATCAACGGTCAGATGGTTTAATCATTCTCCCACCTGATAAAACGTATTGCAACTCTGACAGTCCGTTTTAATGTATATATGTAATTTATTGCAGGGGTGTCAAACTTATTTTAATTTTGGACCAGATCAAGTTCATGAATGTCCTCGGAAGGCCAGACATGGCAGAATGTATTGATAAAAGAGCCTATGAATAAACTAGTAAAATCAAACTTTCTAAAAATTAAAAATAAAACTTTGCCCATCTTGCCTTTTGGGGAAGGAAAAGGTATCCTTAATAGGCAGTGGTCCTCTCATCACCTGCTCAGTCCTGTTTACATCTGAGAGGAAAGATTGCCACTCAGCTGGGTCCATTGGCAGAGCTGATGATCCTTGGTGTGGCTCGGACTTTGATGTGGAAGCTTCTGAGAAAGAGACAAAAGAAAGATGATGATTAATAATAATAATAATTCAATTTATAACGCACTTTTCATTACTGAAAATCTCAAAGTGCTACACATATATTGAATGCTACACACATTCATAAACCGGTGGCGGCAGACTACCATGCACCATGACCGGGAGACCACAGACAGTGCGGGTCGGGAGTAACACATCTAGCACCATCACATTGAACACAGGGGCCCCACAAGGATGTGTGCTGAGCCCCCTTCTATTCACCCTGCTAACACACGACTGCACACCATCGTACAGCTCCAACCACTTCATCAAGTTTGCGGACGACACAACAGTGGTGGGTCTCATCAGCAACAACGATGAGACGGACTACAGGAACGAGGTGAGCCGCCTGGCCTTGTGGTGCGGACACAACAATCTCACTCTCAACGTGGAGAAGACAAAGGAGATTGTTGTGGACTTCAGGAAGAGGGATGCCCAACATGCCCCTCTGACCATCAACAGCACCGCAGTGGAGAGAGTAGACAGCACCAAGTTCCTGGGAGTGCACGTCTCAAAGGACCTGTCCTGGAGCAGGAACACTGCAGCACTGGCAAAGAAGGCTCACCAGCGTCTCTACTTTCTCCGCAAGCTGAAAAGGGCTGGAGCTTCAACCCCCATCATGAGCACCTTCTACAGAGGTGCCATAGAAAGTGTCCTGACCAGCTGCATCACTGTGTGGTTTGGTGCATGTACTGCATCCTGCCGCAAGAGCCTCCAGCGCATTGTGAGAGCAGCTGAGAAGATCGTGGGCACCTCCTTGCCCTCACTGCAGGACTTACACAGCAAACGCCTCACTCGGAAAGCCCACTGCATGGCAGGTGATCCCACACACCCACTACACAGCTGCTTCAGACTGCTGCCATCAGGGAGGAGACTGAGGAGTCTCCAGGCTCGAACCAGCAGACTGAGAGACAGCTCTGTTCATCAGGCAGTCAGGATGCTAAACACTCTGCCTGCTCTGCCCCCCCTCCCATTTGAACTGCCTTAACACTAAAACTTTCTCACACATTACCACACAACACAAAGATTTTAACACTGGACTCTGTGTCATCAAACGGGTTATTCACTAAACTCTCGGTCATGTGCTCATACAGTTTGCACTACTTCTCATACTTGCACTAATGTTTGTATTACATCACTGCCTATAGTCATAATACTGTTTACATTCTCTGTTTACATTTATTAATACTGTTTACTTTTATTACTACTGCTTACATTTAATTACTACTGTTTACATTTACACTACTCTAATATCTACACCACTGCTGATACATATACAGTGTGCTCTGAACGGTCTTATTTAGGGATGCCCAATGTGCCTTACTGCATATGCCACTTTTTGCCTCTATAACAACATCAACTACTACCTCATACATATACTGTGTACATTAACTCATACGCTGCTTTGCCACTTTGCAAATGTCAATGCTAGAAACCTTTAGTTTATTTTAGTTATACTTTTTATACTCTTTTTTTATACTAGTATGCAAAAACTCAGGACAGTATTATGTTCATTAAATGTTTAATGTTTTAGTTTTAGTTTTAGAGTTGGTGTAAATTTTCATACTCTTATACCACTATGCAAAAACTCAGGACAGTGTTAGTTTTACTATTTTATGCTTATGTCTATTATTATATGTTTCAGTGTTTCAATGTTTAGATGTTTACTGTTGCACCGAGGGACTGAGAGAAACGCAATTTCGGTCCTGTGTATGTCCTGTACAGTACATATTGCAGATCTGACAATAAAGTTGACTTTGACTTTGACTTTGAAGGTGCTTTCCAATCCTACCGGGAGCAACTCAGGGTTAAGTGTCTTGCCCAAGGACACAACGACACATGGTGCGGGTCCCGGGAGTCGAACCGCCAACTTTCCGATCGGGAGACGACTGCCATTACCACTACACCACGGCCGCCCCAATAACATAAAAGAGCAGAAAATGTTTGCGATGTACATACCGGTAACTGTTAATCTGAAAATGATCTGGAGCACAAAGAGGAATTATAGAAGATGTTTTGCTGTTAACTTGCCAGGTAGATCATTTGCAGTTGCAGACACAGATGAGACAGTGGGCACAGAGGATGGGGTGCTACACTTAGCTCTGAAGAGGACGAAGATGGACATTAGATGAAATACATACATATGCACACGCATTCCTAGCATACTTTCATTACAGACTCGAGTGTAATTGCTATAACTAAAAATTAATTGAATGCTGTATGGTGATCTTTCTCTTACCTGATGCACTGCCCACAGCTGAGCCTGGTAATGTGGACTGGCACTGAGCAGATTCTGTACTGACAAAATATTTTAACAGTGCTCCTGCAGAATTTCACATAACATAAGTTTGTGTAAAAATTGTTTATTTTAGTCACATAAATGATCATGCTCAACAGTCCACAACATATTGCAAACTCAAGCATAGATGCCGTTATTAATATATCGATATAGCCTGATGTAAAACATTTGGCTAGCAAATGTTATGTATTGTGAAGTTTTAATTATTTCTATCAAGCGTTAGCAAAAACACTGTTTATTTTTATTTATTTTTTTGTTCATTTCAAATTTAAAACACAAAAAAATATATTTACAAAATCATATCAAGAAGGAAAAAAATTTAAAATGAAAGGAAACAGAAGAAGAAAATCTTATATCTGCCCCTTTTTAAACAAAATCAATTCAAACAATCAATTATAAACAATAATTATCCATGAACCAATTATGTAACTTATTACAATTCACAAATAATATTGTACTTATAATTTTCACTGTTTATATATTTTTTCAAAAATTCACTCTTAATCATTTTCTTAAATATAAACACAGATGTAGCCCTTTTGACATTATCATCCAAACCATTCCACATACCTATGCCCTGTATTAAAGTAGACCTACTCCTAAAACTTGTTTTCAAAACTTGCACTGTTTTGAACCCAAAAAAATATAATAAATAATAATATTATATATATATATATATATATATATATATATATATATATATATATATATATATATATATATATATATATATATATATATATATATATATATATATATATATATATATATATATATATATATATATATATATATATATATATATATATATATATATATATATATATATATATATATATATATATATATATATATATATATATATATATATATATATATATATATATATATATATATATATATATAATATATATATATATATATATATATATAGGGCCACCAACTAGAATCAACTCACATAAAATTACCTCAGTTATTAACAAGTACAAACACGGTAGTCCAGACTGTTCAATGTTGCTTAGATATTTATCCAGCAGCTGCACAAATATTTTTTGATAAGAGACATACTTTGTACAAACATACCTTTATCTTGACATTTTTTCTCTTCTTCTTTTTTTCCTCTTCCTTTTTTCAGCCCCTGAAGGATATATGCCCTTTTTTGCGACATTATCTAGCCAGCGTTAGTTACAGTACATGTCAGGTGCTTAAAGCTGCATTAGCCGTGTTTCCATCAAGGTTTCTAGATGCGCATTTTGAAGTATCGCAGCAGAAAAGCTTAATGGAAACGGCAAAATGCAAATTTACTTCCTCAAATTCGCCAAAAAGTTTATACGCTCGCTTGAGGTGGTTTTTGGGATCTTCGAAAATGAGCAGATGCGCAAAACGACAGATGGAAACAGATTTGCCGACTCAGTTCTGCCGTAGCGAACATTCACGTCATGTGACTGATCAGCTGTTTCCGCTCCGGACAACATGTAACATCGCTAAAACTAGTTGGCATGACAGAATAAATACAACTTGCCCGATAGCAACACATACCTGAAATATTCTCTCCATTTTGCCGAGATGTGTGGCCGGGTTCTGTTTTCAACCGCTACTTCCTGTTTACTGTAGACATGCGTAACACTGACGTCTGACGTAATGACGCTGACTTCTGACGTAATGACGCTGACGTCTGACGTAATGACGTTGTGCGTGGCCCGGTAGATGCGATTCAAGCCAGTTGATGTTCGCATTAATTTGTATTTACATATTTGCGAGATTTCAAAAATTAGCTCAAAATTTGAAATGAAGATGGAAACACGGTTAATGACATCATGTTGTACCTATAAATCATTTTGCACTATATATATATATATATATATATATATTAGGCTTGTTATAGATTAACCGATTCGACCGGATATCCGGTTTGACAAGCTAGCGATGTGGTTGCATCGGTAGCAGCCACGTAAACCGACAGCAACCAGCCACAAATCCAGAGATGAACCGGTTAAAAAGACACGGACCGGTTACGGACCGGTTATCGCGAGACTTGCTGGGTTTACAATGCGTTTCTAAAACAACGCGAGAGCGAAGCTATTCTCACGCATGCGCCATAGCTCACCAAGAGCACGAGCGAGCATGGATGTAAATAGTAGCCGCGCGCGCTAGCGAGTCACCGCGAAAGATTTTCAACACATCAGCCAGACAAAAATCTAAAGTGTGGAACGTTTTCGGGTTTTACTAGAAGGACGGAAAACTCGACAAAAGCCACGCTATTTGTAAGCTATGCAGCGCACCTCCGAAGTACACTGGTAGCACAACAAACCTCGACCAACATGCAACGAGGAAACACAGAGAGGAGTACTGCAAACTTCTCAAGCCTCATAACAACGAGCAGGATCATGCAGCTGCCACACACAAAGCGACGGGTAACGTTATCACTAAATTTTACGGGCAACTCAGTGATAGTTCACGAGCTACACAGGCCTTGAAGATCTCTTCCACACTGTTTTAAGTCCCTGCCCTTCCTCAGTAGCAGTGATAACTGCTGTCAATGAGCCCACAGAATGGGTGAACAGTCTTGTTGTTACACAGAAGAATAAACACGTTGTTGGACCCGAACTGCGTTGTCTCAGCCTTCACCTATAATATAAGCTGCATGACTATGACCCACAGCCATACAAGATTAATAAGAAGCATAAAGCTACAACAGTAGCCATGATGCAGAGAGGACATTCACAGCTAAAGCAACATCCCTGCATCACAAGGTAAATCCCTCAGCACACTGTCAAAATACATCTTACAGTCTGCTGTGTTTTGTTGCTGTCACTAGATTTATTCTGCCTACTGTTTTTTGATTGTTTACACTGCATTTAACCATACTGTACAGTGTACACTAAATGTAATGTCATGTTTTATTTCTAGGTAACGGGGGATTCAGTTCAGAGAGGTCCAGTGCAGACTGAACCTGCAAATGGAGATTTGGACGGCTGCAATGATGCACCCCAGACCCAAGATGAGCATACAGGTTTGTGTTTTATAACTTGTGATCAAGAATGAGCTGACTTTGTCTTAAACTTGTGCTGCAGTCATTGTATCAGCATAAAACACATTCACTATAATGAGAGAATCTGCATGCACAGAAAGAGTTAAATAATCATCATGATGATAATGATATATCTTTTACACATGTACACGAGTCCCTACATAAATAAATTCTGAACATCAGATGAAGATTTTTACATAAAATGGTAAAGTCAGTAAAAAAAAAACTTCATGGCAAACATAGCCAGTAATATATGGTGCATGTTTTCTATTTCAGATGATGAACCACCTTGTAAAAAGAAGAAAATGTCAGCGCTGGACGAGCTGTTGGGAGACTTTGAAGTGAGGATGGCAACTAGATCTGTGAGGGACCAGGCCAGTGAAGAAGTCAAGAGGTACAGAGAGCGTGAGGTACAGAGAGCATGTTTTTATATTAATCCGTGCCCACCTGCTCACACAAACTCATGTTCGTGCTGCTGTTGTTAGGTGTACTGTTCTTGCATTATGTTTTGTATTATCAAGTTCAAGTGTTTATTTGTCATATGCAGGTTAACACAGGGTTAACTTAGTACAATGAAATGCTCAGGATGAGAAAAAACGATTTTGACTGGCTAAAAAACAAACAACAAGCAAACAGGAAATACTAAAGCATGCAATAAGGGTACAAAATAAACTACCAAAAAGTGAAACAGTAATTATAATATTTACAAAGTTTCTGAAGAGAAAAATAGTAAACAACATGGTAGAATTTTAACGGTGAAGCAGGATGAATTTGTGTGAATAACTATTTCAAGGTAGTAATGAAATATAAGCTAAAATGCACATGATCTATATTGCACATAACTACCAAACTACAGGTTGTGTGACAGGTTATTTGCACAACAGGTTATTGCACACACAGGAGTTTTGTGCTTAGCTTATTCCTGGGTTTTTTTTCCTAGTGATTTTTATTTTATTACATGCTGCTGTAACCATTTGTGCCTTTTATATTTTTTCTGTATTTTCTGTAGGAAATTTTCTTTTAGCTGGTCTTTAGGTCCATGTTTAAAAATAAACACATTTAACATGTGATTATTTTGTTTGGCTTTTTACTTTATTTTTACCAGTGCTTTACAGCACCCTTTTAGATATGATATATGTGGACTTTTACAAATTTAAAAATGCTCTAAGAATGTCACATTGATAGAAATGGTCCTTTTTCTTTCATAATGAAATATTTGTCTACCGGTACATCAACAAATATTAAAACGTAGAATTATTTGAAGTTTAATCGAATCGAACCGAATCGCTTTTACACTGCACCGAATCGAACCGAATCGCTTTTACACTGCATCGAATCGAATCGAATCGTTCCGTTTTTACAATAAATCGTTTTTGAATCGAATCGTAACCCTTGTATCTAGATGTGAATCGAATCGTCTGTCACACAGAGATGTACAACCCTAATATATATATATATATATATATATATATATATATATATACATATATATATATATATATATATATATACATATATATATATATATATATATTCAACTATGTTCGTTTTTGCAAAATAAATTATAAACATATTAAAATTTCATTACAAGTTATGGTAATTTTGTCGCTGTGACACACCCCTAGAAATCCGCAAATTTCCGCATACGTCATCTGTGACATACGGAGATGAGACGCTGCGATAACGAACAGGCACAAAACAACAGCAGAAGCTGTAGAGTCCGACGAAATTAGCAATTTTAGTGAAGATTTGAGCGATTTGTTCTCAATTGGTGAAGGAGAACCTAGTTCTAGCGATGAACAAGAAGCAGTAGGTTATTATTTAGGTCAGGAACCCTACTTATTTGAGCCTTCTTGTTCAGAAAGTTGTGGGTGGCGGTGGAATAGTGGTAATGACAGTCGTCCCCCGATCGGAAGGTTGGAGGTTCGAATCCCGGTTCCCCACACCATGTGTCGTTGTGTCCCTGGGCAAAACACTTAACCCCGAGTTGCTCCCAGTAGGACTGGATGGCGCCTTGCATGGCAGTCTGCCACTACCATGAATGTGTGTATGAATGGATGGATGGTTGGTATTGTAAAGCGCTTTGGGGCTCCTCACAGGGGGCTGGAAAGCGCTATATAAATAAGCTCCATTTACCATTCCATTTACCAGGAAGTGATCATTCTGAAGAGGAGGGTGATGTGGTGGAACCCAATTTAAGTCGTCTGCAGAGCACTGAATGGTAATCCGTTAATTAATGTATCTTAGAATTATTCAACATTAATTATAGTTTTAAAATATGAGTCCCTTTGAAGTATGTGTTTTGTATTGTGAGTTTATTCTAACATACTTTGTGAAAAACTTTCATTTCTCCAATGATGTAATTTGCATTATTACTTGCATTAAATGTTCACTATACATATTAAAAAACAGTAGTTTATATGTCAGTCATCACATAAAGAACAAAATTTATCTCAAATACTGTCAAAATAACATACATTTTCATAGCTGGATCATCAGGGTGCATTTGTTTTCAGCTGTTTTAATCAAATACTGTATGTCAATTTGGGTTCTCAGGTTTGTTTAGTTTATATTTCAATTGCTGCTTTAACATTTTAGTTTTCTGATTAAGACTTACTTCTGTTTAAAACGAGTCCTGAAGTTGCACATCTGGTATGGTAGCACCGTTGGAATGCTGACTGGACAGATTGTTCATGGTTATGAAGAGCTAGACACGAATGTGTCACTCATATAAATGAAAAAACTCTGTTCACTGGACATGACACACAAAGTAAAGCAATATGTGATATTTACCCTATTTTTGTTTAATCATATAAATACTTTCCATTCAAGTAAAAGATAAAACTATAATGTATATAAGCATTTCTCCACTGAAAAAAAAGCGTAACTCTGTTATAACACAAACATTTTATAAATATTTATATTTACATAACGTAAACATTATATAATCTATTTCTTTAAGTATTAATAAAAAGTTTAAACAATTAAATGTATTTGAAGACAGTTCATTAAAATGATATGCTGGCAATGTGCTTAGTTTATAAAAAGCAATGATCATAACCTAATCACAGTTAGATATTTTTTAGTTTGTTTGTACATGGATAACAATCCAAATCCAAACACCCCCATCATCATTGGGGACTGCTACCGGTTCCTCGGCACCACCATCACCCAGGACCTCAAGTGGGAGCCAACCATCAGCTCCCTCATCAAAAAGGCTCAGCAGAGGATGTACTTCCTGCGACAGCTGAGGAAGGCCAAGCTGCCGGCCAAGCTGATGGTGCAGTTCTACACGGCCATCATCGAGTCCATCCTCAGCGCGTCCATCACAGTGTGGTACGCCGGGGCCACTGTCAGGGACAGACACAGACTGCAGCGCATTGTGCGCTCTGCTGAGAAGGTAATCGGCTGTAGTCTCCCATCTCTCCATGACCTGTACGTCTCCAGGACTGTGAGGCGAGCAGGTCGGATCACAGCTGACCCTTCTCACCCTGCATACGGTCTGTTCGAACCACTCCCCTCAGGCAGGAGGCTTCGGTCAATTGGGACCAGAACCTCCCGCCATAAAAACAGTTTCTTCCCCTCTGCTGTCAGACTCTTGAACACTCATAACCATACTACCTCATAACTTGCCTTGGTCGCTGTATTTTGTATTTGTTCTTTGTATTTTGATTGGGAATCACTGTATCACTGTATTTTGATTGCACCACTCTAATTGCGCTGTTTCTTAGTAGTTTTTGTTCACTGAATATTGTATTGATTGTATTGATGTTTTATGGTCTATGTTTTTTGTGTCTTATGTTTTTATATTTTATGCACCGTTATGCCGAAGCAAATTCCTAGTCTGTGAATCCTGTTCATTGACAATGGCGATAATAAACTGAATCTGAATCTGAATCTGAATCTAATCACAGTTAGATATTTTTTAGTTTGTTTGTATTGTAAATTTATTTTAAAAAATACTCAAAAATTAAGAAATACTGTATATGACTGTACAAAATCAACTAAAACATGTATATTTTTCCTGGTGTACATGTACATCTCACTGACATTGTTTTTTTTATTTTCTACAGTAATTTTATTAATAAAAAAAATTCTGAAATATATGGCTGTACAAAATCAACAAAAACATGTACATTTTTCCAGGTATCCATGTACGTCTCTGTTTGACATTGTTTAGTTATTTTCTATTGTAATATTAGTATTAAAAAATAATAATAATCAGAAATATATAACTGTACAAAATCAACTAACACATGTTTATTTTTACAGGTGTACCTGTACAAATTGCCAGCCAATGCCAACGGTTATTGAATCCAAATGTTGCAAAGAAATACTAGAGGTTGTTGAAAAAATTTGTCGGATGGCTGAAGATGTGACATGCGTGACCCAACTGTCTAATTTTGAGATATGCTGTCTGAATGTTCAAGTCCTAAGAGTTGCAAACTTAATCTTCATCGACCACTACAGGAGGCGTGATGCACAACATTCGCAACAACATGAGTGATGCTGCGTTCCAGTTGTCCTCGGAGGTCGTAATTACGTGCTTCTGAGTAGTAAAAATCAACTGGAACGCCCCCTCAGGTTGTAATTACAACTCGTGAACTCGGTCTCGCCGCACCGTACCCGAGATCTCCCGAGATCGCGTGACATCATCGTTTCAAGATGGCTGCTCCTCGCATCAACAGTGAGTGAAAGAGTTACTTTTTACTCTTTTTCGCAGTTCTTTGTGGTTTACTAGCTGTAACTTCACATTAACGCATTCAGGCACTGTAGTTCTTTACAGTAACGACAATGATATGTTTAAACAGCCTCTGTGCCTCGACAACGGCACGCTAAACTTGTGTGAGGCGGCATTGTTGTTGTTTAGCACAGTACTCGTTTTAGCTGTTCAGTGTTCATTGTTTATCATTAACTCAGTAACACATGTCGTGCTTTAGAGTGATTATTATACAATAAATTGCCTAATAATTAGAGCAGACCTGCTCATTACGTCGATCGCGATCGACCGGTCGATCGCGGAGGCATTACTGGTCGATCGCAGCGTGACATTATTATTTTTTTTTTTTCCCGCAGCGTGACATTAAAAAAATTGTCAGCCAATCAAACATCCCGTTACTTGATTGACATGCAGGGCAACCAATCAGATGACAACTGAATCTTGAGTTGTATCCTCCCATCACTTGATTGACATACACGGCAACCAATCAGATGAGAGCTTTAGGTCATTACGCATGCAGTTTCTAAAAACAACGGCGCGAAGGTGAAACGCAGCGAAACATACCAAGCTAAAACAATCAGATTTCGGACTGTTCATGGAAAATACGACATGGACTTCCCACCCAAAAGCCAGGTGAGAAAGAGAAAGGTGGAGGAACTAAAATCCCTGTTCGGACAGCAGCAACTTCAAAGCGAAACGCCCCCACCATCTTCCGGGTGAGTGACGCTGTGATGTTTCTCTGCACGCTTAAACATACTGGTTGGGAGTTGACGTGGCTTTATTATTAAAATCATACGAGACACTTTTCATACAGCATAACCTCCTTGACTACTCTCTGTTCTCTGCACGTTTCCCTGTCCCGCAGCGCGAGCGTTTGCAAAACACACTTTCGCGCTGCGTTCAGGGACAGTCTGTAAAATACACCGCTGTAAATCTCCGTACCAAAAGAGCCATTTTTATGCCTTTGTTCACTAAATTAAACGTGTCCGGAGCCATAACAACCTGCTACAGCTGTGGTTATCAACTGGTGGCCTGTGGACCACTTTAGATTTGCTGGAGTTTTTTTTAGAGATGACATTATAAAGTTAAAAAAATATCTAATGATTTTTTAACATTTATTAATTAAAGTAAAAGACCAGATTCTTATAAAGAAGGGGGTGGGGATCAGTTTCTACCATCTTTTTTTTAAATAAATTTAAAAAAATCTATATTGCTGTCACCATCACCCCATTTGGTCCCTACGGGTTGGTGACCCCTGATTTATTACATGTGTTGTGCAATATTGGCTTATTCAGTTATGCAAGGTACATCAACATAGGTACATTGTACATAAAAAGAATCCTTAATACATTTGAAGATAATTATATGTTTTGCATTTTTGTATTGGGTAGATCTTTTTGACTTGGTTTTTTAATAAGTAGCTCGCATGCTGAAAAAGTGTGAGCACCCCTGAATTAGAGGGTGTTTCTAAGCGGTTTGTGTTCTCTAAAGAGCGTTGAACGTGATTGTTGTCGTGTTGATGATGTAGCTGCGTAGGAGACCTGCAACCTCGTTGTTCTTTGTTCACCTTTACATGTGTTTTTAGCTAGTAAACTAATGTTTTGCACCATAAACTGTTTTTAAAAGGTCTATCAAGATTTATCTTGGCTTGTCAGGGTGGGAATCCAGTTTAACAGAATCAATTATTTTGTTTAAAAAAAATGCAAAACTTGAAACCCAAACCATCCTGTCAATCCACAGCTGTGTGTGTCTGTGTGTGTGTCTGTGTTGGGGGTGTGTGTGTGAGAGAGTGAAAATCGACCTTATTTATACTTATTATTGTGGGTTAGTTTTGTGAGTTACTGTCATCTGTGATTTGTTGTTAACCATGTGTATATTTCTTTGCAGTTTATGTCAACATGAAGATGAACATGTTCCTGGACCCGAGCAGACAAACCCGTTTCCCTGGTCCCTTTTGTTCCAGAGGAATGGTGACTCCTTGACATATTTTATTGATGAAAATTGAACTGTACAAGTCCAGTTACTGCAACTCAACGACTCTACAGCAGGTAAAACAGCAATAGGAACACCATTACATGTAGTACTTACTGTAAACAATGAACTTGTATGTGTATTAAAATTACTTCTGATTTCTGCATTTCAGAGGAGTCCAATTTGCAGAGCACAGAGGAGAGCAGACTGATGACCCGGCTGATAGATAAATGTGAAACAAGTGATTACAGATTTTAATTTGCACAAAACTGTCATTTTCTATTCTGTGCATTTTGCCAGCTGCTACTGGAACAGTGTCTTTGTGTCCAAAATTACTAAGTAAGATTTTTGTGAAGTTAGTTATTTTGATTTAGTTTTAGCTGGTAGCTCATTTTACTGAGACCTCAGACCTCAAATTGTACCTGTGCCTTGTCATGTTATTAAAAACAATTTGAAATAACAAATGCACAAACTCTTGTCTTACTTTGTCTAACATTGATGACAGTTATGGGTTTCATATTCTTGTTTCTGAAAGAAATACACTTGCATTTTCCTTTACTTTAATATTTAAATAATATTAAGGGTAAATATAGTTACTAAGTAATTAGTTTAAATAAAACTGTATTTTGTAACTCAATTGAGCATTATTTTACGTAAATATTGCATGTGCAATATTGTGAATGTGAATGGAGAGGACGCTGGCGTGATGTTCGCCGCTTCTCCACGCTGAAAAGTTGTTTTACTGTTGCTATTTTTAATTTTTGGACGTTTATCTGGACTTTTGTTCAATGGTTTTTTAATTTTTTATCAAGGACTTTACGGACAGCTTGGTTAGTACTTCCTAACCGGAATATTGGGCTGTCTGTCTCCTGTCAAACTCCAGCACAAACCTTGCACAAACTTTGCTTGGAGAACTACGTGGCTGCAGTTTTTTGTTTTGCTTACCTGCTGCTTCTGTCAACCTCCTGTGTGGTCTGGACCCATACAGCAAAAGTTATGTGGGCCGGATCTGGGCCAAATGTATGAAAACATTTGGCCCGCATTTGTAAAATGGATCCGGCCCGGTGTCTTTTTGTCCAACGGGCCAAAACTGGCCCGGATGTGGATTGCGGATCTGGATTGGATCTGGGCCGGAGGTGGGCCAGAAGTGCTACAAAACTACTGCATTCGGCCCAAATGCGGCCCAGATACAGAATCCTTGTTTAGTTTTTAGGCAAATTTGGGCCAGATGCGGCCCAGATGCGGCATCCTCATTTCATTTTTAGGCGGATTTGGCCCAGGTCCGGCCCAGTAGAGTAAGTCGAATCTCAAAACGCGGCCCAGATCTGGTTCAAACCCGCAATACAGATATGTACAACAGGTCTAAATAGAGCGCACACAAAATATCCACACAAGTTGTTGCTTAAAAACTGTTTATTCATGAGCAAAACGAATTAAAAAATGTTAAAAAGTTAAAATTGATAACATGATGACATAAGAACCTTAATAATAAAAGAAACTACAATTACCAGAGGTATGCATCATAAATACCATGATCTGCTTCTGTATGACAGTTTCAGTGTCCTTCAGTCATTTTAAGAGTCAGTCACAGCAGAGGAAAGCGACGTCCTCACTCATCTCAAAGTCAACTTTATTGTCAGAACTGCAATATGTACAGGACATACACAGGATTGAAATTGCGTTTCTCTCAGTCCCTCGGTGCAACAGTAACCATTTAAACACTAAAACACTGAAACATTTAATAAACATAAGCATAAAATAGTAAAAATGTAACACTGTCCTGAGTTTTTGCATAGTAGTATAAAAGTATGAAAATTTACACCAACACTAAAACTAAAACACTAAACATTAATGAACATAAGCATAAAATGAAATAATAAAAGTGTAATACTGTCCAGAGTTTTTGCATAGTAGTATAAAAAAGTATAAAAAGTATATCTGTAAAATAAACTGAAGGTTCTAGCATATGAGAATGTACACAGTATATGTATGAGGTAGTAGTTGATGTTGGTATAGAGGCAAAAGTGGCATATGCAGTAAGGCACATTGGGCATCCTTAAATAAGGCTGGTCAGAGAATACTGTATATGTATCAGCAGTGGTGTAGATATAAAAGTAGTGTAAATGTAAATAGTAGTAATAAATGTAAAGAGTAATAAATGTAAACAGTATTAATAAATGTAAACATTGAGTGTAAACAGTAGTATGTAAACAGAGAATGTAAACAGTATTATGACTATAGGCAGTGATGTAATACAAACAGTGCAAATATGAGAAGTAGTGCAAACTGAATGAGCACATGACCGAGAGTTTAGTGAATAACCCGTTTGATGACACAGGGTCCAGTGTTAAAATCTTTGTGTTGTGTGATAATGTGTGAGAAAGTTTTTTGTGTTAAGGCAGTTCAAATGGGAGGGGGGGCAGAGCAGGCAGAGTGTTTAGCATCCTGACTGCCTGATGAACAGAGCTGTCTCTCAGTCTGCTGGTTCGAGCCTGGAGACTCCTCAGTCTCCTCCCTGATGGCAGCAGTCTAAAGCGGCTGTGTAGTGGGTGTGTGGGATCACCTGCCATGCAGAGGGCTTTCCGAGTGAGGCGTTTGCTGTGTAAGTCCTGCAGTGAGGGGAAGGAGGTGCCGACGATCTTCTCAGCTGCTCTCACGATGCGCTGGAGGCTCTTGCGGCAGGATGCAGTGCATGCACCAAACCACACAGTGATGCAGCTGGTCAGGACACTTTCTATGGCACCTCTGTAGAAGGTGCACATGATGGGGGTTGAAGCTCCAGCCCTTTTCAGCTTGCGGAGAAAGTAGAGGCGCTGGTGAGCCTTCTTTGCCAGTGATGCAGTGTTCCTGCTCCAGGACAGGTCCTTTGAGACGTGCACTCCCAGGAACTTGGTGCTGTCCACTCTCTCCACTGCGGTGCTGTTGATGGTCAGAGGGGCATGTTGGGCATCCCTCTTCCTGAAGTCCACAACAATCTCCTTTGTCTTCTCCACGTTGAGAGTGAGATTGTTGTGTCCGCACCACAAGGCCAGGCGGCTCACCTCGTTCCTGTAGTCCGTCTCATCGTTGTTGCTGATGAGACCTACCACTGTTGTGTCGTCCGCAAACTTGATGAAGTGGTCATCTGTGATGAATCTCCAGATGCAGGACCGTCTGTGGCAGTAGTAGATTCACCTTAGCACTTTGTGGAAGATGTGAGGTTTCCTCATTGCTAGCAACATTAGCATTTGGAGGTCAGACAGGAGCCTAAGAAAAGCACAAAGAAAAACAAGATTATAACCAGGCAATACCAAAAAACAATATAATAAAACAAAAACAAACAAACATAAGAAATTGTCATAACTTACGTGTGCATGTAGTCAGCTGGAGGCTCTCAACACATTTAGTCAAGTATTAGAGAATTCAGTGAGGCCTAGGTCAGAGGATATGGACATCAGAGATTGTAAAATAAATTTAAATCATGCAGGTAACAATTAATGGAGAACCCCAACTGACATAATTAGAAGTAAAAGCCAAAATACTGTATATAAAAGGACCAATAAATACATTTGAAATGCATCAATTAAATTAAAAAAGGAGAACTTTACCTCATGTTTTATAATTTAATTTACCTTCATATTTATTTTTTCTGCTTAGTTCCAATAAACTTTACATTTTACTGTTTTTAAAAACATATTTTTGTGTTCCTTTTTACTTGTATGTGCATTTGTGCCTCCCAATATTTATATTGTAAGTATTTATTTATTTTATATTTATTCCCCCAAAAGTCTTTTTATTTCCATGTGTTTTTACACCACTACTCCACTTCTATTGGTCAAAAAAACAGGAAGGAGCAGGATCCATGTGTAGATCTACTGTGCATGAAGCAGAAATGCATAAGGTAAAGTCAAAACAGGAGACATAGAAATGCAAGACCCATTTAAAAAAGAAAAACTTGTGGGAAAAAAATATAAACAATAATTGAATATAAACATTAAAAGGCACAAATGCATCTACAAGAAAAACAAAAATATATATTTTAAAAATACAGTAAAATGTATTATAATTATAAGCAGAAATATATAATTTATTGGAACTAACCTGGAAAATAAAAAGGTTGACCTTTGTCACCGATTCTGTTCATAACTTTTATGGACAGAATTTCTAGGCGCAGCCAAGGTGTGCCCCAAGTGGAGGAGTTTAAGTATCTCGGGATCTTGTTCACGAATGAGGGAAAACTGGAGCGTGAGATCGATAGGCGGATAGGTGCAGCGTCCGCAGTGAAGCGGGCGCTGTACCGGTCTGTCGTGGTGAAGAGAGAGCTGAGTCAAAAGGCAAAGCTCTCAATTTACCGATCGATCTACGTTCCCACCCTCATCTATGGTCATGAGCTTTGGGTTATGACCGAAAGAACAAGATCTCGGATACAAGCGGCTGAAATGAGTTTTCTCCGCAGGGTGTCTGGACTCTCCCTTAGAGATAGGGTGAGAAGCTCAGTCATCCGGGAGGGACTCGGAGTAGAGCCGCTGCTTCTCCACATCGAGAGGAGCCAGTTGAGGTGGCTCGGGCATCTGGTTAGGATGCCTCCTGGACGCCTCCCTGGTGAGGTGTTCCGGGCATGTCCCACCGGGAGGAGACCCAGAGGAAGACCCAGGACGCGCTGGAGGGACTATGTTTCTCGGCTGGCCTGGGAACGCCTTGGGATTCCCCCAGAGGAGCTGCTCCAAGTGGCTGGGGAGAGGGAAGTCTGGGCCTCCCTACTTAGGCTGCTACCCCCGCGACCCGACCCCGGATAAGCGGAAGAAAATGGATGGATGGATGGATGGATGAAATTATATGACATGAAGTAAATTTCTCCTTTGTAATTTAATTGGTGCATTTTTTGTGTATTTATTAATTTATCAGTCCATATACAGTACATGCTTTTACTTCTAATTATGTCAGTTTTGATCTTCCATAACAATGAACATACCAAACAATGAAGAAAAAAAAACTAAAGTAGTCAGCACTTACCCATTACAGGGTTGGCCTCACAGGTACTTCTTTGTGTACAACTGGATCCAGAAGCTTTAGGTATTTTTCTCCCAGACTAGCCAAGGGGAAAAAAAAGACAATGTAGTACTGAAATGTGTGTGTATACAGTATTTAAATGTTAAAATTTACAGATTATACCTGACAACAGGTCCAGAGGAAAATGTTGGAGCAGGTAGGTGGGAGACCTTTAAAACAAAAGTACATTTACTCTTAAAGTACAAATACATTTTTTAGCATATATGATTGATTGACTTTACCTGATCTAGTCAACACTTACCTGTTCAGGGAGTGGCTCAGGGATATGTCTTTATGTACAACTGGATCCAGCAGCTCTTGGTCTTTTTTCTCCAAGAGCTGCAGGAGGATGGTGAGGAGAGAGCAGAGGACACAGGTCTGCCCATGACGTCAGGTGCCAACAGGTTTTGTCTGTTGAAAGAGACACAAACATGAACATGTGAAGTTAAAGAGAGTCAGAGAGTCTTTATTGTCATTTGCACCGCATGTGGTACATGAGATGAAAACGAGATTATGTACACGAGGTCCCAGTTACATCCAACAACAAATGAAAGAGAAAAACAGTAATAACATCTAGAATTAACTAAGAAAAACATCAACTAGTAATACACTAAGCCTAATATAGTGGGAATAAACAGCAGCACGAACATGAGTTTGTATGAGCAGATGGTCACAGATGAACACAGCAACAAGAAAACAGATCAGCATCAGTATGATGTGATATTTTGCAGTGTTTATTTTTTATTTTATTTTTATTTATTCATGAGTCTAACAGCCTCAGGGTAGAAGCTGTTCCTCAGTCTAGTGGTTCTACACTTGATGCTCCTCAACCTCCGTCCTGAGGGGAGTGGGGCAAAGAGTGAGTGTGCTGGATGAGTGAGGTCTTTCATGATGCAGGTGGCTCTTTTCCTGCATCTGGAGGTGTAAATGTCTGTGATGGTGGGGAGACTGACTCCAACAGACTTCTGTGCAGCCTTCACCACTCTCTGCAGAGCTTTCCTCTCTTCAACTGTGCAGCCTCCATGCCACACGTTGATGCTGGACATTTTAAGACTAAAAAAGACCAGATTATCATAATGGAGGAAAAATAATGTGATCTTTCCCAATTAAAAAATAAAATAATGAACTATGCAGGTCTAGGTAAATTATTTTAATTGTGGAAAAATTAAATATCCTACTTTGAATAAATAAAGTTAACTTATGTTTTACTCCTTCTATTAGTTCTAGTATTCACACATTTGCAAAGGAAAAGACAGGAAAAACTGCTAAAACTAGCCCTTTTTGTTGTTATAAGAACAAATAAAATTCAGTTTAAAGTTATTTTTGATCAAAGCTTGGAAGAGCCACTGCTGAGGGACCAAAGAGCCACATGTGGCTCCAGAGCCGCAGGTTTCAGACCCCTGCAAAGTCCAGAACCCCTTACATTTTAAGACAGGTTTACAAGAAATCTAAAATAACTACCTATCAGCCACTTTCAAACCAGTTATGTGATCACAATCTTTCTTTGTGCTTGACAGATTTTTCATGCTGATGACATTGATTGATGACAACTTGGAGACAAATAAAGAGGATTCAATCCTAAAGATTCACAAAGGGACAAACACCTCTGCTGTGTTACTATGAACTGTTTAGCACCACCACGACCAAAGTCTGGCACTCATATTAGCCTGCCTGTGTGTCTGTTAGTAAAATATCTCATGTACCAGTAAATCTTTAATGAAACTGTCAGAAAGTAATTGACTCTCAAGACCTCTCAAGACTGTGTGAACGAGGTCTTCCTTCAGCCTCTTGTTTAAGCAGCTACAAAAACAGTATGTTGCTGAAATACGTATTTAAAGTAAATTAGTATTTCAGCCTGGCTGCGGTTATTGTTCTGCTGGCATGTGTGTTAACAGACATGCGACGCAAACATCGAGAGGATGCGGGGCCTTGTCTCTTTGAAAAACCATCCAGGAACTAAGCCAAAAAAATAAAAAATAACTCGTAGCATACAGTATATGGCTTATTTAAACGCTAGAATAACCTAACCTGCAGTGTTTTACTTGCCTCAAATTATCTGCCTCAGCAGCACAGACCCGTTTTAGCTCGTTGTTAGCTTAGCTTTTAGCAACAGCAGGTTTTGTTCATTCATGTGAACAGAGCTAAAACAGCTAGCAAATAAACAAAACCGAACCGACCTTCAACTTCCAAATGAATGTCCAGTCGTCGTCCAGAGTCAGACCAGTCGACGTCTAATAAAAAGCAAGTTTTACAAGCGCTGAGTACGACACAACAACAGCTTCTTGTCCAACAGATAACAGGAAATAGCTACATTTGAACGAAGCGCGCGAAGCGTTGATTGGTTGGATATGATGACATGCTACTTCCCTCGATAAACAAGAGTGGCGTTGATTGGTTAGGACAAAGTTCACATGCAACCTGATAAGCAAGAGTGGCGTTGATTGGTTGGGACGTACATGATCACGTTCTACCCCCAATCCAATCATAACGCATGAAGACCATGAAAAAGGGCAGAAAGCAAACAACTTCACGTTTCACGTACGCCTGGAGTAACGCAGAATAAAATTGAATAATGATAATAATAATGATGATAATAATAATACCCTGATGCATGCTCAATAATAATAATAACAATATATATATATATATATATATATATATATATACACAATATAAAAAAACAGCTCGAGCTGTTTCAAAAAACTGACAAAACGTTTAAAACAGAAAAATAAACCAGTGTGAAAATACTTTGTGTAAAGAAACTGGCATGGCAAAGGGAACGTTTGTTGAACGTTCTAAGAACGTTAGGTTAGAACGTTATATCTAGGTTTGTTCAAACGTTAGTCAAAACCTTCAAAGAACGTTCTAAGAACGTTGTGATCTAACAGAATGTAAGAACCATACCAGAACGTTAGTTTAACGTTCTCTGTTACTTGGGCTTACCACAAGCATGCGATCACTTCTCTTAGTGCTGCGTCTGTTGCTTTCAAAAATAAGGAAGGCGCAGTTGGCTTGCAGTCTGGGACCAGATCAGAGCCAGATGTCAGTTTTAGTAAACCTCTGAGGCTGGCGCATTCGGTCTGCAGGCAAAAACCGGATCAGAACCACACCCAGCGCAGGTGTCAGTGCAGCTCATGATCTCAGAATCGGGGTGGAACTGGCACACAACACCACGCCGTCTCTGACTGTTATGCGGATCTGGCGACTTGTAAACGAGCCCGG
Organism: Garcialebias charrua; assembly: GCA_038048925.1. Classification (NCBI taxonomy): domain Eukaryota; kingdom Metazoa; phylum Chordata; class Actinopteri; order Cyprinodontiformes; family Rivulidae; genus Garcialebias; species Garcialebias charrua. The sequence goes on from JBBPBX010024660.1 coordinate 30,053, forward strand.
TAAGGAGTTGGCTCAGAGGTGTAAACCGCATCTGACTGTTATGCGGATCTGGCGACTTGTAAACGGATCCGGCCCAAATGTAAATGCTGTCTGGGGACCGTTCTGGACTTTCTCCTGTGGTCCTCTTCGAGTCATGCTCATTCAAGTTACATCTCACTGCTTCTTGGTTATTTCTCTCGGAGCCGTGGGTCTGCTGTTAGCGGCTAGCTCTGTGCTAGCTTCCCCCGGTTTGGCTGGCGTGATGTTGACCTACTCCGCTTCGCAGCTGCTTGGACTTAACAACTGCTCCATTCCATCTTCTGTTTCCATCATCAAACAACTGGGACTTCTGCGTAGACCTCGTTACATCCATAGAGGCTCTCGAAAGAAATCTGTTTATTCTCGCTCTGAATTGATTCCGTCCGGGAGACGTGTCGCACCTCAACTACGTCATCAGAACGCTGCGTCTGTAGTCCCTTGTAGTCCGCAGCGCACGAGGTGGCAAGGAAAACGTGGAGTGGATTTCAGTCTGCTTAAACCGGTTCAAAAAGCTCCTACACCAACTAGCATTAAAATAGAACTTTTCAATGTACAATCACTATCCAATAAATCATGTCTAATTCATGATCACATCCTGGAGAAAAACTTGGACTTCATGTGCCTCACAGAAACCTGGCATCAACCAGACGTGTTCAGTTCTCTGAATGAAGCTTGTCCATCTGGATACAGTTATCTGCAGAGAGCCCGCAGCACTGGCCGCGGTGGTGGTCTGGCTGTAATTTACCGCAGTAATTTAAAATTGTCACATCTGTCTTCTCATAATTTTTCTTCTTTTGAATGTTTGGCCTTCAACTTCAAAGCCCCACTCCTGATGAACGTTATATTGATTTATAGACCTCCCAAACCACATGTTTCATTTAACTCAGAAATACATGACCTCCTCACTTTTTTCTGCACCTCCCCTGTAAAAACTATTTTTCTTGGCGATCTAAATATCCACATGGACAATTCCTCTTCCTCTCTGGCTACAGATTTGAAGTCTCTTTTGGAATCTCTCAACCTCACCCAACATGTGGACGCCCCTACGCACAACAGGGGGCATACTCTGGATTTGGTGATTACAGACACTGTACTTAATAACTTGTCTGTATATGACCTGGGTGTCTCAGACCACAGGGTCATCTCCCTGGAAGTGCCTTCAACTTCGCCTGCTTCTAACCCAAAACGACCTATCCAGTTCCGTGACTATAAAAACATTTCCCCTGAGGTTTTGTCTGCTGATCTTCACACCCTGACCGCTGTCAATCACTCATCTGCAGATGACTCTGTGGATTATTACAACCAATCTCTCCAGGAGCTTCTGGACCTACATGCTCCCCTGAAGTCAAGACTGGTGTCTTTCTCCCGTTCAGCCCCCTGGTACACTGATGAGCTGCGCAGGATGAAGGCAACTGGCCGTGCTATTGAGAGACGTGTAAAATCATCTGGTCTCTCTGTGCACAAGCAAGCGTACAAAGAACATCAGAAAGCGTACGCCTATTCGCTTAAAGAAGCACGCTCCAAATATTATTCCAACATCATCAACACCTGCCCTGGAAACTCTAAACAGCTCTTCTCCACAATAACTCATCTGCTTAATCCCATTAAACAAACTCATGAGGACTCTGTTCAAAAATGCAACCTGTTCCTCTCATCATTTAAAAACAAAGTTGACACTATCAGATCTCAGCTCCACAACCTCCCTGATCTTAGTGTACCATCTACCCGTCTGCTTTCTGGGACCCTGAGCAGCTTTGATGAAGTCGTTCAGAGTGAGGTAGAGACCATCCTCAAGAAAATGAAGCCTTCATCCTGCGCCCTGGATCCCTTCCCCTCGTCTCTCATAAAATCCAATCACTCTGCAATAAGCCCATTAATCACACAAATAATAAACAAGTCTCTACAATCTGGTCATGTTCCATTGCCTCTAAAAACTGCCATCATTAGGCCTCTTCTGAAAAAATCTAATTTGGATCCCGACATTTTTTCTAATTACCGCCCAATTTCCCACCTCCCATTTCTGTCCAAAGTGCTGGAGAAAGCAGTTGCTGCTCAGCTGCAGGACCACCTACAACAACACTCCCTGTATGAGAAATTCCAGTCTGGATTCAGAGCAGCTCACAGTACTGAGACAGCACTGCTGAGAGTAACAAATGATGTCCTCATGGCTGCTGACACTGGTTCTCCCTCCATCCTTGTCCTCCTTGACCTCACTGCAGCCTTCGACACTGTGGACCATAATATCCTCCTCCACCGTCTTCATGTGGAGGTCGGTCTCTGTGACATTGTCCTGGACTGGTTCAGATCTTTCCTCTCCGATAGGCTGGAATGTGTTAGCCTTGGCAATGCCACTTCCCAGACAGTCGGTGTCTCCTGTGGTGTCCCTCAGGGGTCAGTTCTGGGGCCCCTGCTGTTTTCCCTCTACATGCTGCCTTTAGGTCAAATTATCAATCAGTTCAACATTTCTTTTCACTGCTATGCCGACGACACACAGCTTTACATCAGGACTGGAACATCATCATCATCCCTATCTCCGTCTTCACTCACTGTTCTCTCTGCCTGCCTGGAGGAAATAAAGGCATGGATGAATCAGAATTTTCTTCAATTAAACTGCTCGAAGACTGAGGCCATATTGATTGGCACCCCTCACCAGATACAAACATCAACTTTAACAACAATCTCCTTCTCTGGTCAAGACATCCCCCTCTCCACCTCTGTTACAAATCTTGGAATAAAAATGGACTCTCATCTTACATTTGAAAATCACATTAAGCATCTGTTTAAAACCTGCTTCTTCCATCTTCGAAACATCTCCAGACTTCGCCCATCTCTGACTTTTCCTGATGCTGAGAAACTCGTCCATGCCTTTGTCTCCTCCAGGCTCGACTACTGCAACTCCCTGTTTATTGGTATCCCTGGCAAAAACCTTCAGAAACTTCAATACATTCAAAACAGTGCAGCAAGGATTCTGTTGAGAGTTCGTAAATTTGAACATATTACACCCATTCTCCATAACCTCCATTGGCTTCCTGTCACCTACAGAATTCAGTACAAAACTGCTCTCATTACCCATCAATGCTTGCACGGCACTTCACCTGACTATCTAAAGGACATTCTTGCACCATATTCATCCACCCGGTCTCTACGATCACAGAACAGTAATTTCCTTCATATTCCTCGGACCAAATTGAGGACCATGGGAGACCGAGCATTCTGTGTGGCTGCCCCCCGCCTGTGGAACTCCCTCCCTGACGACCTGAGAGCTCCACAGTCACTGGTTGACTTTAAAAGCAGCATAAAGACCTTTCTTTTTAAGCAAGCCTATTCTGCCTCCACATGATTTTATCTTTGATCTTAGCTGATATCATTATTGATTTTACTTGATTTTATCACTTGTTTTATTTTATTTATTTTTTAAGCAAGCCTAATCTGCATCCACATGATTTTATCTTTGATCTTAGTCGATATTATTATTGATTTTATTTGATTTTATCACTTGTTTTATTTTGATCTTTGCTTTATTACACTTTGTAGCACTTTGAGATTTTTATTAATGAAAAGTGCATTATAAATGGAATTCATTATTATTATTATTATTATTATGTGGAATAAGTATTAGTGTGATGTAAGCTGCTCTGTGTATTTATTTGGTTTTGCCACCTGATTGGTCACTGAGACTGCTTGTTTATGTTTATTAAATTTGTTCATTTTTTACAAAAGAAATACAATACAAGACAATCCCATTAATGATACGTACACAATGTAAAAAAATGAAAGGTAGCAGAAAGAAGAATAAATCTTATTATATCTGCCCCTTTTTTCAAACAATCAGATTAAACAATAATAATCTTTCACCAGCAGTACAAAATGACTAACTCTTTCTAATTTTCTAATACTAATACATAACTAATAATTGATACAATACACATTATGCTAATTCATATATATTTTTTCAACAAATTCCTTTTGATCATTTTCTTAAATGTAAACAGTGACTTGGCATTTTTAACTACATTCTCCAAGCCATTCCATAATCTAATTCCCTGGATTGAGGTAGAACGTCCCTTCAAGCTAGTTCTGAATTGTGGTATGCTTGTCCAGTGGGTGAGCCACCTGATTGGTCACTGGGACTGCTCATCCAGTGGGTGAGCCACCTGATTGGTCACTGGGACTGCTCGTCCAGTGCGTGACTCATGATTGGGGGAGAGGGACGAGGAAGGAGGGACAAACCGGTTGACGCAGAACTGAGGGGAGATGAGCAGATGAAAAGTAAAAGATACAGACTCAAGAGGGAGAAAGTTGGACAAAACGCCTTGGTGAGGACAAAATTAAGACAAAGTTGGAGGAGTTTGGTCGACGCGAAGGGAGGGACGAGAGGTTACAGACGCAAATTGTCCTGGCGAGCTTTGAGTTGAGGAGCTTCAGTTTCGCGGGCTCTGAAGCTGCGTTCAATGGACGTGGGATAAAAGACGACGAGTGAATTGCAATGCTCTCAAGGTTCCTCTGGGTTTTTGTAACAGGCCTGCAACGTTTTCCCACTCTTCTGGAGGTTGTGAGTAATAAATTGACTGGGTTACATTTTGTACAGGACTGTGTGTGTATATTGATGTACATGGACATTTACTGTTGTTCTTTGGTGAAAAGAAAAAAAGAGACCTGTAACATTCCTTTTGTTCTGCCTTATGTGAAGAGGTATTTTGTTTAAATTTTAAGAGTTTTCCGGGTATAAAGTTTAGGGTGGTGACTAGTTAAACTTCCTGTCACTCACTATTAGGTTATTTAGTTTAATAAATTAAGGCTGAATCATTTTGCCTCAAATTATCCTGTTTCTCTGGGTCCTATTTGTGTTAAACTAGGTCATTGGTGCTGCACACCTATTGAAGTACCAGATTGATACCGAACCCAAGCACCCTTGATTTTAGGTTTTTAGCATAAAGTGTGCAGAGGTGCTACAGAATGTGGTGGCCCGTACTGGGAAAAAATTAGTGAAAAAATAAATAAGTTTGTCTGACCCAGAGAAAAAAAAAATATATATATATATATACAGTATACAGAAAAAATGAATGTAAGCAAAACGTAAAATGTTTTATTGATCTAAAGATGTTCACTTAAATCAACCTAAAAAAATAAATAATAATAATAATATTGCTAATTTTGCTTAACCTAACCTAACTAAGCACTAATTCTGTAGAGATTTTTAGCAAAGGTCAGGGGAATGGCTCAGTTGAGGCACTGGTGTAAGGGTGAAGGTATTGACCCAGAGTATGCCATACTGGTCAAGGATGTCCCAGAAGAGGCAGAGGTGAATGTCATTGAAGAAACTACAGTAAATCAAGGCACTTGGTCGGGTTAAGGTGAGAGGTCGGATGTATGATCCACAGACTCAAAGCTTAACTGTGCTATGTGAGTGTAAGCAGAAAGTCAATGCTAAAGCCTGCCCGCCGGACATCTTATCAGAAGGATCTGATGAGCCATGGAGAATCTTTGGACCTTCAGAAGAGGAAAATGAACCACAAAACCCTGGAAATGGAAGTAAACCTTTTGCGGACTCAGGTCAAGATCCCTCATTTAAAACATCCACCCCTGAAGCCATCATCAGAGCAGTTGGCGAAGTCCTTCAAATGACTAATCTCCGTTCAAGCAGTGAGAGTAGCCCTTACAGACGTCTGCGCACTTTCTCTGGAGTGCGACCCACACCTCCAGGGGAAGAAACATTGGAGAACTGGATTGAACAAGCAAGGTTAATGATCGAGGAGTCTGATCGACCTGAAAGAGAAATGAAAATGAGAGTCATGGAAAGTGTGAAGGGTCCAGCTCTAGAAATATTGCAAGCTGTTCGCTTCAATAACCCTGATGCAACCGCTATGGAGTACCTCGAAATATTGGAGAACACGTTTGGTACACCTGAAACAGGAGAAGACTTATACTTCACATTCAGACAGCTATGCCAGCAACCAAGTGAGACCCTCTCCGAATTCCTGAGACGCATGGAACGAGTTCTCAATAAAGTTGTCCAAAAGGGTGGTCTGCAGTCGGCTACCGCCAACCAAGCACGTCTAGACCAGCTCATTAAAGGAGGCACTCGGTCAGATCTAATGATTTTAAATCTTCGACTGAGAGAACGCCGGCAAAATCCCCCTTCATTCTTACAGTTGCTGAATGAAATACGGCTTGAAGAGGAACACGAAGCTTCACGTCGTAGATTACAACCTCCCAAAGCCGTGTATGCTAAAAGTACCACTGCAATACCAGACAAAGAGATAAAAGATATAAAAGCTGAAATACAACGGCTCCGAACACAAGTGAGTGAATTTACCACCTCGTCATTCCTGCCAAGTAATGCTGCTGCAACCTCTGAGCCCACAGTCAACACACTGAAAGAGACTGAAGAGGATAAAGGCCTGCAAGCTTTAAGAGAAGAAGTTGTAAAGCTCAGAAAGCAAGTATCTGTTCTGTCCATTCAGCCCAGTTACAGCCCTGCTACAGCGCCACCCCACGATGAACTTGAGTCAAATCCAGTTCCCCAAAGAACTTTCACACCAAGGGACCCGAGTGACTTCTTCTCTTATCGGTGTGGGGATGATGGACATTTTTCAACTAAATGCACAACCCCACAGAACTACCCCAAAGTAATAAAGAAGCTGATACAGGTGCAAAGAAAACAAAGGACAAACCAGAAACAAAACCGTAATGCAAGAACAAAACCCACTAATGCAAATGTAAGGAGAAGTGTTACCATGGTACGGACAAATAGTTTGCCAGATGGATTAATTGGACCTCCTTCCATTGCCAAAGTCAAAATCAATGGCAAGCTTTGCACTGCTCTGATGGATAGTGGGTCCCAAGTAACTATCATCTTTGACAGTTGGTACTCAGAACACCTGTCACATATCCCACTCCATCCAGTTACTGGTCTAGCCATATGGGGCCTCAGTGAATCAGAGAGCAGCTACCCATTCAAGGGTTACATTCATATTGATCTGGAGCTTCCTAGGCAATCAAAGTCCAAAAAACTCAAGTCCGTCCCTGTTCTTGCCTTAGTGTGTCCTGACCCACGTTGTTCCGAGACCGTACCAGTCTTGGTCGGTACAAATGTCAAAGGGATTCAACCTATCAACTTGAACCCAGAAGCAAAAGGCTTGGAGCACGCCCACTCAGCCAGGGTCCAAATGCAGGAACAAAGTTCTTTATCGGCCCACATGGGCGTAGCCAGAATATTTTGGGGGGCGGTTCGTTTTAAATGAGAAGTTGACCAAATCAAACTACTGTAATGTGGCTGGATAGCTCAATGGATAAAGCGTTTGCCTTCAGTCCCAAAGCTCGTGAGTTCAAGTCCCGCATGGTACAACGTTTTAAAAAAAAAAAATCATTCCAGATTAAAAAAGCACAGGACAACTATTTACAAAACGGCAAGAAATAAAACAATGCATTAAATGAAAGGAATCAGACGAAGAAAATAATCTTATCTGCCCCTTCTCAAACTATTTTTTTCAAACACTCTTTTATTGGATAAAAAAAGAAGAATGTGTTAACCACAGCCTGTGGTTAACACATTCTTCTTTCTTCACAGGCATATTAACTACTTTTTTTATCCAATAAAAGACAAATGTAAAATTAGTTGTTTGAATCGAGTGTTTGAAAAAAAAATAGTTTGAGAAGGGGCAGATAAGATTATTTTCTTCGTCTGATTCCTTTCATTTAATGCATTGTTTTATTCCTTGCTGTTTTGTAAATAGTTATCTTGTGCTTTTTTAATTTGGAATGAATAAAAAAAAACATTGTACCATGCGGGACTTGATCCCACGAGCTTTGGAACTGAAGGCAGTGGCTTTATCCATTGAGCTATCCAACCACATTAGTTTAGCATTGTCAACTTCTCCTTTAAAAGTGGGCGGTTCGTTCGAATCCCCCGAACCCCCCTTGCCTATGCCAATGGCCCATAAACCAGAGCTCACTAGATATATTAAAGACTTACCTGTGGCTGATGTAAAGTGGACAGGGCCGGGCCCCCTAATCATTCCTGCTGGCACAGAGCACATTGCCATTTGTAAAGTCAAAGAGTATTGAGAAGTAGGAGATAGCATACTAATAACTGAACGTGCTGCCTCACCTGCTCTTCCACCAAGTGTATTGGTCCCGTCAACAGTACTGTTCTCTAAAATCCTAGATAAGAACAGTTTTCTGGTGCTACTGCAAAATGAGTCATTAAAGCAGACAGCTATTCCAGTGGGCACCACTATTGCTCACCTGTATATAGCTGACATGGCAACCCATCCTCATTCCCTACTCGTCATATGTGTGACGCTTGGGCACAGATTTCCCTTCCGCGTCGTGTAGTTGACGCGGAGGGGTCACCCGTTTCATCATTATTTGGTGTGCAGGGAAATGGTAAGTTGTGATCGTGTCTTAGTGAAGCACTTTCGTTTTTTTTTTTGTTGTTGTTATGAAGAGGAATGATTTTACTGGCAAAAATTAAACACTAAGCCTAACCTTATAACTAACCCTAAACTTAACCATTCCCTTTTTATTTAACACTAAGCCTAACCTTATAACTAACCCTAAACTTAACCATTCCTAACCTTATAACTAACCCTAAACTTAACCATTCCCCTTTTATTTAACACTAAGCCTAACCTTATTCATTTCATTTCATTTATTCATTTATATAGCACTTTACACAACCACGGTGGTGGTGACCAAAGTGCTTAACAAAAAACAGTGCAGTACTTAAAAAGACAGATTAAAAATCAAGAAAAACACAACATAAAAGCAAAAATAAAACCAGAAATGTCACCACATATTTAATTACTAAAAGCCAGTTTGAATAAAAAAGTCTTAAGCTTTGATTTAAAAGGGCCAAGTTCAGTAATCTGGCGTAGCTCAAGTGGGAGTGTATTCCAGAGTCGAGGTGCGGCCGCAGAAAAGGCACGGTCACCCCAACGTTTATATTTTGTCCGTGGAACAGAGAGCAGGAGCTGGCTATCTGACCTCAGAGACCTGGAGCGGGCGGGGAAACTTAACAACTCCGTTATATAAGTAGGAGCGAGGTTATAACTAACCCTAAACTTAACCATTCCCCTTTTATTTAACACTAAGCCTAACCTTATAACTAACCCTAAACTTAACCATTCCTAACCTTATAACTAACCCTAAACTTAACCATTCCCCTTTTATTTAACACTAAGCCTAACCTTATAACTAACCCTAAACTTAACCATTCCCCTTTTATTTAACCCTTGAACCCCAAACAAGCAAATGAGAGCACCCTGCACACCAAATAGTGACGAGAAGGGCCGACCCGACGCATCAAGTATGTGACGCGGAGGGACAAGCGTCAATATATGACGAGTAGGGAATGAGGACATGTTGGTTTTTATGGTAGTGAAAAGCATGGATGTTTAACTTCACCCAGCCACCAACTTCTGATATTC
>JBBPBX010024661.1:0-27866 GCA_038048925.1 Garcialebias charrua
CCTATTTAATTAAATTATAAAGCTTCAATTCACTTTTTATTAGCCATAATAAAGCATTTTTAGTTAAATATTATGGCAGACTAACCATTGTTATTTCAGGTTAAATTAAAATCAGATTAACTGCTAACGCTTAGCAGATTACAAAATTGTCAGTACTGTACTGGACCTTGTGATGTACAGCATTTAGAAATATAAATGACCTTGTGCATTTACAAAAAAAGTATAATTGGACCAAAATGTAACCTTTCTAAAATTCTTTATTATGAAAACGTGTGTTTCAGGAAGGAAAAATATGCAAACAATTCTTAATATGCAAACAATTCTTTAATATGAAAACATTTGTTTCAGAAAGGAAAAATATGCAAACTTGTCATAACTTTAATTATGCTTGTTATTGTATGCTCTGGAGGTATTCCATTAGAGCATATCTAACATCAATTTGTTGAACCTCCTGTTGCACAGCTGCAGGTGGAGGCTGTGCTGCTGCTACTGCAGGCGGTTCATCCAGTGTAGTATCATATGCCTCTCCATGAGTCTCACACAGATTATGAAGGGCACAGCAGGTCAGCACCATGGACTTCACAAGTTCAACATCGCAGTCATTTCGTTTCAGGAGGCAACGCCATCTTCCCTTCAACCTTCCAAAAGCATTTTCGACAACTACACGTGCTCTACTAAGTGTTTCGTTGAACGATTGCTGATCTGCTGTTAGCCTTCCCGTGTCAGAAAAAGGTTTTAAGAGCCAGTCTTGAAGGGGATAAGCTGCATCACCCAGGATGTAGTAGCCAGTATTTGCTGCACCGATAGCCCTGAGATGAGCTGGGAACAGGTTTCCTCGGCTGGCTAGCTCCCACAGCGTGGACAGTCTTAACACCCTGGCATCGTGCATGCTCCCGGGCAATCCAGCAAAAACATTCCAGAACTGCCCCTTTCCATCCACAACAGCTTGAAGTATAATTGAATGCCAACCTTTTCTATTAAAATAATCTGTGTGATAGTGCTGTGGTGCTATTATGGGAATGTGGCTGCCATCAATTGCACCGACACAAGCTGGCATCCCATACTTGCTCTCAATGAAAACAGACATTTCCCTGAAACTGTCAGCATCTGGTATACGGATCTGTTCTGGCACCAACAACAACTCGGAAGCTGCACAAAATTCCTGCAAACACCTGCACACGGTTGTGATGCCGACACCAAATATATGTCCAACACTACGATACTCAGATCCAGTAGCCAGCTTCCAGATTGCTATTGCTACTCGCTTCTTCAATGGCACACATTTGCGGTAGTTTGTGTTTTGTCGCTCCAGTGCTGGTCGTAGTTTGTTGCACAGGTATAAGAAAGTCACTTGTGACATCCTGAAGTTTTGCACCCATTGAGTGTGGTTGAAACCAGGAACAATAACATCCCACCACACAGATGATCTGTTGAATTCCCACACTGTAGGTGTTCTGCGAGTACGGTTGCTTAGCTCCTGAATCATCTGGAACACACAGAAACACAGAAACACAGAAACTGTATTACACTTGTCATGATTGGCATGTCAATATTTTATTTATATGCATTTATCGTATTAATGGCAAGCTGCAGCTGATAGACATAGATAATTATAATTTCGACATGTATGTGTATGTGTATATATATATATATATATATATATATATATATATATATATATATATAATTGGAAATGTATGTGTAAATATATATATATATATTTTTTTTACACATATATATATATACATATATATATATACACAGTATATATATATATACATATGTTTACACACAAATATATACCTATATATATATAAATATATAGAGAGGTAAAAAGAGAGATGGATAGATAGATTAATATATCTAATAAATTATATAAAGCCCAATACCTGTGCAACCTGTACTTCAAATACACATACATCAGTACACTTGCTAAATAACAGCAAATTCAAGGCTGCACTTTTTAAAGGATTGTCAGACTTGGATCATATAGAGCTGTATTCCAAGTTTGATATGTTACAAATTGGTCTATCAACTATGGATGACGTTTCATTTGATAAGAACATTTAAGAATAAAATACATACTTCTGGATACAGATCTTTAGCTTACCATCACTCGTCGCCTCCTGTCTTCGTCTTCATACCGCGTTATGGCTTCCCACACCCGGCGGTAATTCTCCCTAGTCTTTTGCCTCCTCGTAGCCTGTCGCCTTCGGTCAGCGGCCTGCAGTCTTCGCGCAGCCTGCATTCTTCGGTTCGCAGCCTGCACTCTTCGGTCCGCAGCCGCAGACTGCAGTCTTCGGTTCACAGCCTGCAGCATTCTGCCCACAGCCTGCAGCCTTAGGAGCGCTGCACGAAGCTTCTTCAGCCTGCTACGTGAACGGGCTATGGTCTCATCTGCTCGACGTTTCACAAACAACCACACACAGAGAATAATGTTAAGTACAACAACAACGTCCTCCATTTTGTTTGTGTCTCTCGTCGGTTTTCTACTTCTACTATTAATTTAGCAGTAGCCATTGAACACCTAAGGGATATTACCGCCAACATGTGGTGAGACGAGGTACAGCAGGTTGTTCTTCTTCTAACGTTTAGTGGTGGATAGTAAATACCTTGAGGGAACACTACCGCCACCATGAGGTAAAACGCTTAAAACGAGTAGAAATGTGGACCCCGCCCACAGAAAGGGTACAGAAAAGCGGTGGAAACACAACTTGTATGTGACCCGACCCGAACTGAGCCGATCTGAGCCGACCCAACCCGAGCCGAGCCCAGCGGTGGAAAAGAGGCATAATAGGCTCTTTGCATCTGCGGCGCTGACGTCACATCCGCCTGAGCGGATGCGGCTCGCTAGCTTCCGCTTTGAGGAAGACAGCTAGAAAAGAGAAACTCGCGTTTCAGAAGCAAGTTAAACATTATCACGAATACTGCTGTGTCCCTAAGCATGCTGATGTAATGGTCTTTTAAATTTCCATGGACTTTTTCTTTCGGATTTTTTTTTTTTTTTTTTCGGATTCTTTTCATTTTCCACGGAGGATCCTCCAGACATAAAAATGCACGTCTGCGAGTTCACATTGAGCGTGCAATCCGAAGGGATTTCCTATATACACATGTATGTGAATATAAACATATATTATGTGTACAGTATATGCACATACAGTATATGTGTATATACACACACACAATATATACGTGTATACATATTATGTGTATATATACAGATGTATGTGTATATACACATATATATTATGTTTATATACACATGTATGTATATAAACATATATATTGTGTATATGCACATATATGTGTATATACACAATATGTGTATACATATATATTATGTGTACAGTATATATACAGATGTAAGTGTATATATACATATATATTATGTGCATATACACATAATATATGTGTATACATATATTATGTGTATATATGCATAACATTGTTGATAGCGTGATATCAACAATTGATATCCCACTATCAATTGTTTGAAGTATTAATGAACTTACCCTGATGCATGCTCCAGGTAGAAAAATATTTAAAAAAAAAAGCTAAGTCTGGTCCTCTGGACATTCAAAAAACAAATACTGTAGACAGTTGTTTTTTGAATGTCCAGAGGACCAGACTTAGCTTTTTTTACATATTTAATGAACTTTTTACAGTGGCTTGCCTGGTTAATTATCAAAATAACCCTCGTCAGTGCATGGGCTAAGGGAAAGAATTTCTGATGGACATTGTCCACACGAAATTAGTTCTCACAGAAGCATTTAAATGTATTTTTATTGTTATGAACTGATTGCATGTTATCAAATTTCATGAATAAATGTCAAGACAAATAAACATTTTCACATTTCACTTGCTTTTATGAAAAAACACGGGCAAGCTAAACAAACTAAATTACAGGCCAGAGCTGACATTAGTGCAACTTGAAATTCATTTATTTTGTGTAAAACAAATCAGAACAAACAAATTCTTCAAATGATAAATTGTAATAAAACAAAGTATTTTTTTTTCTTTTGAATTTCATAGTATCTACAGCACACAACCTATTCAAAAACATAAAATAGAAGTGATCACAGTTCTGTCTGATTATTTTTTGATCTTCCATCCAGTCGCTGCCAGACACTCTCGGTTGGTGACAGATGATGTGTCCAAATCGCAGTACAGTATACCTCTGCCACTCGAAGCAGACAGGTCAGGAAGAGAGCCAGTCATTCCTCTGAAGAGGGTACCCGTATTCCTTTGAATAAAACATCACACAGATGTATTTAACTCGGGGCTAAAATATATGTATGGTAGCAAGACATGAAAATTATATATTGCCAGTATTATTTACCGTAATCCTCCTTTACACAGTCGACCCAGGCCACCATCTTGCCAACTGGACCTGGTTTTGCACCCTGTGAAATCCAGAACCAGCCACACAGGAACAACTGCACGTCACCATTACAACAGGAACGGAATCTCTTGAGGACTACCTGTTGACAGATCATATTACACATTTTGTTAAGGTTTTCTTTCAAACTGTTGGCATGAAATGGAGTGCCCTCCTTAAAACAGTGAAAAATACTATGATCAAATGGAACTCATGTTTACAGCACGGGAAGTCATTTACAGTCATCAACAAATTAGCATATGCTTTATGATGGGGCTGGTTTGTGAGATTGATCAGTATACCAATATTCTAATCTTAGATGTCGTGTTTTCACAGCTGCAAGCAAAATCATTAACAGAAATAAAGACTTGAAAACCTCAGTCATTTTTATTACAAAAATAAATGAAATTAAAAAAAAATATTTAGTAAATTAAGCTATTGAAATTAATGAACTTTTGTGAATACTACATTTGTTGAATATGACTGTACATTAGGAGAGGTGCTCTCATCTTTTTAGGAATGTTTCACATCTAAAATAGTTTAGTAAATGAAACTTTATACATCAGCTTTCAAGATATAAAGATTACAAACTGCTTCACAATCAACATTAAAACAAAACATGTGGAACTAGTCTTGCTTTTAATGTTATGATGAAAAAAATGTCCTGATAAAATGAGGAGGGGGCTGTAAACACTGTCCCATTTGAGCTCTTAACAAAATGCATGCAAAAAAATAAATAAATAAAATAACACGGAACCCATGGAACATGTCCATATAATAAATTTGAACCAGAACAGTCAGCTGAACTCGAACTCTGACAAATTACCAGTGCTGCCCTACTTTTAAACTGAGGTTTGTCGTGTTTCTTTATGGATCTGAAGCTAAAAGAACCACAACCTGTCCTGTTACCTCGTCTCTGTTTGACACTATCAACAGCAAAAAAGCAATATATACTGAACACAAATAGAAATTATTAGGTTAAACATTGTCCGATTGAATAACTGAGAATGTTCAGGTACTTTATTGGTACATATTTATACTAAAATCACCGGTAAAAATGCCTGCTAGCATTAGCTAAAGCTAACGTTAGCCACACAATCGAAGCAAAGTAAAACTCACCTTCGTGTTTGTGGATGTAAGACGAGGCATACATCTTAAAGCCTTTCTCTAATTTAGTCGGAAGTTGACGTGCAAAGAGCCTATTCTACCCATAGATATTATATAATATCTATGATTCTACCGACATCACAGCAGCCAAACAATAGTTCAGTTCAACAGCCGTTTACAGCTTCTCTCTTCCGCATAACTTGTAACTGTTTGACAGTTCCGAGTTACAGTCAATTTCAAGATTTAGCAGTCTTCCGCCTTTGAAAATGTATTCCTCCAAATCTCTCGATTTGAGTTTTCAAACCTGCCGCCGCAGTTCAAGCTCCCGCTCCACGTCACTTCCTCCTCCCACTTCCAGTTCGCGCGCCGCAGTCTTCTTCTTCTTCTTCTTTTCTATCATGGCGGATCGCAAGCAACGTAAAGGTGCATACCGCCACCTACTGTACATGAGTAATCTTTTTTAATGAATGGAAATAGTATATGGTATTGTCTTCCCAAAGGTTTGTTTAAAAAAATTGGTGGTATAGATTTTGTTCTCAAATGTGACTTTAATGTTGTTAAACTCCCTGTGAAGCTAGCTGATTTTCACAAGCAGGTGTTGTTATGTTGGAAACTCATGTACTCACACAATTTTACTCCCCACCAAACTCCGATCTGGAATAATAGATATGTACTACACAGAAATAGATCTCTGTATTTGGATCACTGGATGGAAAAAGGTATTTGGTCCATAAAACATCTTCTAAAGGACAATGGAAGCTGGTTGTCTTATGAAGATTTCTGTGCACTATATAATTTGAACTGCTCATTCTCTCAGTTTAACACTGTTATAAACTCGATCCCTACTGCAGTCAAATGCATGGTCCAAAATATAAGCACTGAAACAGCTAACCTCCTCTTACCTACACCTCAAATAAATGGAGTTAACCTTTTGGATAAAAGTAACTCTAACAAAAGGTTACGTCGACATCTAAACGACATTATATTTCCTGTACGTCCAAACAGAAACTCCATCCTGAGTTTGTTTTCTGACTCTGAAGTCAATAAGTGGAGAACTGCTTACCTTAAATACCCCTTAAGTCCTAAAGCTAAAGAAATACATTTTAAAATTCTCAATAACATTTTTCCATCCAGAGAACTATTAAGACAGAGATTTAATTTCGATGCTAACAACTGTACTTTTTGTGACAATGATATTGAAACAACAGACCATCTCTTCTTCTACTGTGTACATACTGAATCTTTCTGGAAAAACTTTCAGGCCTGGTTCTCAACTAAACATCTCCTTCCCCATCCTCTAAAAAGAGAGGATGTCATGTAATATTTGGAACCACCCTCAGAGACAGAAGAGCTGACCTCATAATGAACAACCTGTTGATCCTCGCAAAATACTTCATCCATTCTTGTAAATGGGGAAACAGAAAACCTGACTTTTCAACCTTTCAACGCCAGCTGATGGACAACCACCTAAAAACATTAAAACTGATGAAAAGCAAGATGAGTTTACAGCTTCTCAATGCTTGTGAAGAACTGAACTTTATTTAATAATTAGAGCCCCTTCTGTGTATGTTTTTATTTTTATTTATTTATTGTCTTTTCTTTCTTAAACATGTCACGTTATTTTCTCTTATGTGTGCCTCATACTTGCAAAACACTTTATTTCTGTTGTATATGCCACATGTTTTGTTTGTAAATTTTGCTCAAACTTTAAAAAAAAAAAAAACCTACTGTACATGAGTGTGCAGCAACACTACCTTACATCAATTAAATTCTATTCTTTAAGCCTGTCCGTTGAAGAAAAATAAATAACGCCTTTCTTATTCTACAAATATCCAATACGTCTCCTTCACTTCCTAATATACCTTGAAGACTCCATTCTCGACCTGCCCTACTAACCACACTCCGCAATCCCTCCCTTTCTTGTTCATATGTTTCACAATACATCAACACATGTCCTGCGCCGCAGTCTTGAACGAGAGCCTTCTTCTTCTTCTTCTTCTTCTTCTTCTGTGAGGTTTTATGGCAGCTTACATCCTTCCGGTGTATTACCGCCATCTAATGGTACCATCCCTAAACTACTTGATTTGATTTGATGTTTATTCATTCGTTTTAAAAGAACAATACAAGACAGTTTCATCAGATACAAGAATACAAGTAGGATAAAATGAAGGGAGCAGAAAGAAGATGAAATCTTATTATATCTGCCCCTTATTTCACAGTTTGTTCAACCAATGATAACCTTCAAACTACATCACAGAATGAATAATTCTACTTAATTTTTCTAACTGTAATACACAAACTACGTCACAAAATGAATAATTCTACTTAATTTTTCTAACTGTAATACACAAACTACGTCACAAAATGAATAATTCTACTTAATTTTTCTAACTGTAATACACAAACTACGTCACAAAATGAATAATTCTACTTAATTTTCCTAACTGTAATACACAAACTACGTCACAAAATGAATAATTCTACTTAATTTTTTCTAACTGTAATACACAAACGCAGTAAGCTACATCATAAGTACATCAAGAGGCGGCCGTGGCACAGTGGTAATGGCAGTCGACCCCTGATCGGAAGGTTGGAGGTTCGAATCCCACATCCGCCCACCATGTGTCATTGTGTCCCTGGGCAAGACACTTAACCCCGAGTTGCTCCCGGTAGGTCTGGATGGCGCCTTGCAAGGCAGGCTACCACTACCAGTGTATGAATGTGTGTATGAATGGGTGGATGGCTGGTATTGTAAAGAACTTTGGGGCTCCTCACAGGGGGCTGGAAAGTGCTGTATAAATAAGCTCCATTTTTTTTAACCATAAGTACAATATAAGTGTAATACACAAACACACTAAGTTACATCATATATAGTTTTTGAGCAAGTCCTTTTTGACCTTTTTGAATTTCAATTCTTCTACTGTTGACTCATGTTCTTTTTGTTCACATTCTTAAAATTGTACTGAAAAAAGTAAGCTATAGAATTTACCCAATAAATCGGAGGTAACAATTTGCATTGACTCCTTTGGGGTAAATTCAGTACCATATATTGAGTATAAAATAACCGAACAAAATGTGTAGGAAGTACTTTAAAAAGTTGGGTAAAATTTACCTCATATGTATGTATATATTCAACAGCTACTTACCCAATTAAATTAGGTAAAACTATGTCTTTTTTCCCAGTAGATTAAACCCAATAATTACAAACAAAGGCTAATTACAATCATTTATAACCATTACTTATACTAAGAAGGTAAGATTTACCCCCAAAAAAGACATTCAGATCATACACCTTCTCAATGTTTTTAATCCATAAAGTCATCAAAAACACAGATTAAACAGCAGCACAACAGTGCACAGAACATTTCAAATAATGAACTTGCATTATAACGTAACAACTTCAAATGCTATTTCAGTAATGTTGGACAATAAAACATATCCCTGTTTTAGGACAGACTGCTCAATAAGAAAGGATCAGAGAAAAGGAGAAGTGAGGAGAGAAGATAAAACGAAAGAAGTGAGGTGATCAGAGCAGAGGTGCAAGGGATGTCCAACCATGAAGTCTTTCTTGTATCTAAACTCTTACTTGTGTTTCTTCAGCCTAACAGTGACTGAGCAAATCTGCAATCTGCAGGTGTACAACAAATAACTGAACTGCCTTGTTAGCAATTATACACTAAATTACAACAGCTTCACACAACATTTCAATGAATAAACCCGTTTTATAACTCACTAAACTAACGGCTTCAAATATTATTTCTGGATAATTTGTCAATGTAAAGCCCCCGAGGGGACACGGGGGAATTGTTTTTTCTTTGCGTGCGCACGCAATATACCGTAGTGTTATCTCACAGATAACGGCACACACTCATTGACGTTCATGCAGGAGTTTGTGACTTGGCGCTATATAAATAAACTGAATTAAATTGAAATCAGACTTAAATATAAGGATGTCCAGTGTGTGCTGCAGTGGTAACAGTCATTTTATGTTGTATATTCCACGTTCACGCTCCGTGGATTCACCTGTCACTTCCCAGGGATGTAGCCAGAATTTTACGAGGGGCGGTTCGTTTAAAATAACTGTAAACCCTATGAGACAGACACGTCCTGGTAGCTCACTGCGGTAGCTGCACCAAACCTTATCCAGACCTAGTGGGTTCGATTCCCACATGGTATAACTTTATTTTTTTAGATTATTTATTCATTCCAGATTAAAAAACCACAAGAAAACTATTTACAAAACAACAAGAAATAAAACTACTGTACATGAAATGAAAGGAAGCAGAAGAAAATAATCTTATTATATCAGATATAAGATTATTTTCTTCTTCTGCTTCCTTTCATTTCATTTCATGTATTGTTTTATTTCTTGTTGTTTTGTAAAGTTTTCTTGTGGTTTTTTAATCTGGAATGAATAAATAATCTAAAAAAATAAAGTTATACCATGAATCAAACCCACTAGGTCTGGATAAGGTTTGGTGCAGCTACCGCAGTGAGCTACCAGGACGTGTCTGTCTCATAGGGTTTACAGTTATTTTAAACGAACCGCCCCTCGTAAAATTCTGGCTACATCCCTGGGAAGTGACAGGTGAATCCACGGAGCGTGAACGTGGAATATACAACATAAAATGACTGTTACCACTGCAGCACACACTGGACATCCTTATATTTAAGGCTGATTTCAAATTAATTCAGTTTATTTATATAGCGCCAAGTCACAAACTCCTGCATGAACGTCAATGAGTGTGTGCCGTTATCTGTGAGATAACACTACGGTATATTGCGTGCGCACGCAAATAAATTATTTTTGCCCATGTCCCCTCGGGGGCTTTGTAGTAAACAACACTTTCAGAGACCCCTTATTCTAATTTAAAAGCCACAAAATCCACACACAAACATACAAGATTGTTTCTGTGTGTGCAGTATCAAACATCTGGATAAAGACAAATCAGAAAATCAACATTATTTAGTGTCCGTGCTTGATCTCACTCTCAGAGATAGGATGAGAATAAAAGATACAAACCAATGGGGAGGGAAAGAGGGTGAGTTCAAAATTCTTCAGGATTCACTCAGTGGTATTGACCAGACTGACCAGTTTCTATTGCCTTTCCAGTTCTGTCAATGTGGAGAAATCAGACAACAATGGAGTGGGCTGAGAGAGGCTGCAACATGTATCCATCTGTGCATATATTTCCGTGTCTGTGGGTTGAGCAGAGGAACGAAGAGGACAAAAATATAAAACTAAACTCCACTAAAACTCTCTCTCCAGACAGAAAGATCCTCTTGGAACAAGAGGGGGAATGTATGTCTTTTGCACGAGCTTGTTTTTGAGGCTGTGGACCTTCCTCAGTAGTTTTGCCCCATCAAGTTCCAAAAAAAGTTTTTGAAAAGCTTCAAATGTGTTCTTGAGTTGCTTTGGATAGTCAAGGTTGAGGGCATATATCAGTCCCATCAGCAGTACACATGCCTTTGTCCGGCTTCCACATCCGTCCATCACTTGGTTCCCCTCTATCACTATCGACACATCTGATGGATCCTCCTCAGCCATGACGTTGTGCATCACGATCACCTTTATTGTTTCGTCTGTGTAGTCCTCACCTTCCTACATGTTAAAAAGAAACATAGAAGATACACATTTTTAATTTATTGGAAGATGCTGTTTCATTACATTTCAACTAATCTAAAGGAGAGCAAAGGGGAGTGATCAGAATATTAAGTTAATCAATCATCTGTTATCAATGACATACCTGACAGTCATGGAAAAGATCTTCTTGTCTTTCACCAAGGTAGTTAATGAGGCAGCACACTATTGCATCCCTTTTCTTCTCAATGCTCTGTGTCTGTAGAGATACAATGTAGTTAAAATACTTTTAGTGGAGAATGGGGAGAGAATTACATACAGTAAGACCAAATTGCTTAAAGGTTCACTATGTAGTTTCTGGAGAACGTTGGGACTTAGAAATGTTTTCATCAGGGAAAAGCATTCTGCTCCCTCCCCTGGGAGCCCTAGTCCGTTCTCTGTTGAACTTGAGTTCTGCAGCTCCGCCCCCTGCTGCATGTCCGCTCGGAGCCGCTTCAATATTCTGTGATTATATGTTAATAAAACATTCTAAAAAATATAATAAAACCATGAATCACTGGTCCAACAACACAAAAACCAGCAGAAATCAGCAGAGGTTCACGGAGCTACGTTGGACAAGATTCGCTAGTGACAAATCCATTTCCTCATTCCTGTCAGTGAAGAGTGAAGCGATCACTTGACTTTTGGCAAAAAAATAAAATAAAAGTCCAGCTCTGGGATGAAGAAGGGATATTTAATACATTTGTGTCACATGCAAAACAGTTTTGCATCGCTTTGCAATCCTTTGAATAAGAACGAGCTGCCGCCGCTGCGGGCTGGGACAGGTGGGGGAGTGGGTTGAGGCGTGACAAACAACTCTGTTTTTATTGGCTGGTTAAGGACGGGTCCCATTTTGTTTTTAGAAATGCTGATAGAGAAGCAAGGGGACTATAGTTTTTTTCAGAGATTACTTTGTCTAACACCAGTTTGTCAGTAGATAGTGACAGAGTGAAGAAATATGTTAAAAATATATCGTTACAAAAGTTACAGATTACATTACAAAGTTACATAGTGCAGCTTTAAACATACCTGCAAACTCAGAAGGGATGAAAAAGGTGACGAACGTTACGCCAACCCCCCCCCCGGAGAGATTTTGTAATTTTATTAACATGCTTCAGGTAAAAGTCATTTACTAACTTAATTTAATGAGAACATAAATAGGAAAGATTGTGTCAATCAAAAAATTAACAACAACAGCAGCAAGCCAAATACAGCAGAACATTTTAGCACTTTGAGATTTTCATTAATGAAAAGTGCGTTATAAATTAAATTCATTATTATTATTATTAACAGTAAAAACTCATTTCTTAAATGTTTTGCCAGAAAATTTTGAATAAAGTAGATGCCATTACCTGCATTCGGGTGTATTTTAACAAGTTGTTAAACATCTATGTTCACCTACATGTAAACACTTGATTCAATAACTATTTTAGAGACATCTAACAAAATAAATTCAGGTCCTGTGGACAGATTAAAAAATTGTTTAAATTATTATTGATCATGAATCAGGATATTTTAGAGACACCTCATTCAACTAGTTCATATAGACATCATCCTGTTTTTAAACTCACTCCTGTGGCTAACATAATGAAATTAATGTGACAATTTATCACAGTGACTTTTTAGGGGTGCAATTGACTTTTAATTTGTGAATTTTTATTTAGTTTTATTGGTAACACAACATGCCATTTTACTAAACAATAATGACACTCAACTGCATGTATAAAAATATTAACTTTACCCAATGAACAGGTGATATTTTAATAACCACCAACAGTGAATTTAGGAGGGGCTTTTTACAGTTTTCTGATTTAGTGATAGACTCAGAACAGCATCACTGATTTGAACTATTTTACTTTACAGACAATGTGCGTTACTGGGCTCTTTCTCATCTACAGCATAAAGAAAAATTTGCTCTTTAACGACTTTTGACTTTAGGAAAAAATACATTTATTAACATATCCCAATATAATTAGGACACTAAAAAGATGGTAGTCAAAAAATAAAAAGAGGCGTTCAAAACAGAGCAGAGACTGACATGTTTTCTCACTTTGAAACGGAACAAATGGTTTAATGAAGAGACTTACTGCTGATGTTAGTTTACGACTCGGTCATGTTTACGTTGGTTCTCCTGTGTAGTGTCGTCACTTTTCAAAGCACGTCGGCGTCGCGCTCGCGCAGGTTTTTATTTTTTTATTTTTATGAAGCGTGGTGGAGCTCCCACACTTTAGAGGACTTGGCTCTGCGTCAGTCATTTGTAAAACACCGCCTCTAATCTGTTTTCGCCTCCCCACTCACTCTGTTGAACCAGAGCCCTGAACTCGCGCTTACTTGGCTGCGGCCATAGATGTCCCGCCCACTATAGTCTGTCTTGAGACTGATTGGGTAAATCTCGCGCTCCAACAAAGATGTTTTATTGTCGACAAGATGTCTCACTGCGTCTTGAAATCCAGTCAGTGGGAAATGATGCATTCTGATGCAGTCACGGGTCTGACCCCCCCCCCCCTTCCTCAAAAACAAAAACTCATCGGATCTACACGAATCACGTAAATGATATATTTTGCTTTGAAAACGGCGATTTTCGCCGAAAGGTGACTAGTTTGCAGGTATGTTTAAACACAAAAGGGTAGTTTAAGTTTGTAAGGAACTCAACTTAGTGCACAACAATGCAATTTTCAAATTATTTCACTGTTAATTCTCGTATATCAATGACATAAAATCAAAAAAGGCGTTCAATACAAGATCAACTGGACTTTATTTGTTGCAGAAGACGTTTCGACCTCTATCCAGAGGGCTTTATCAATTCTATGAACAAACTGTGTGAGCGTGGAGTTATAACAGTCTTAGGAGTCACGCACCAACACATCAGCTTGCAATTTAAATATGTTGGTGACTCCTAAGACTGTTATAACTCCACGCTCACACAGTTTGTTCATAGAATTGATAAAGCCATCTGGATAGAGGTCGAAACATCTTCTGCAACAAATAAAGTCAAGTTGATCTTGTATTGAACGCCTTTTTTTGATTTTATCATGTCCTGGATGACTGAGAATCTTCACCAGCATATCAATGACATATTTGTGAAAAAATTATAAATAACATACGTCATTTATAATGTCCAGCAGAGGGTGCATCTTGGAACCAGCAGCCCCTCCTTTAGCACGCATCAGCTGCATAAGACCTGGTGTGTACTCATCAAGCTTTAGCATGAATGTCTCCTCCAAGGAAACTGTAGTGATACGTCTGAACTCTTCCTTGATCTAGGAAATAAAAGGACAAAAATAAGATTTTAAATGACAGACCAGATCTCATAGTAATCACATGATCGTTTCTTGATGGGAAGAAAATGGTATAAAGACATTTATATGTAGACATGAATTTGAGACATTGAAAATGCTCTCCATTTTCATGAGAAGCAACCCCAATCCCTTAGTAATTATTTGGTTTAAGTCCTCATCCTCCTCAAGAACCATGGCACAGTCATTTTCATCCTCAAAAAATTCACTTTCTTCATCCGGGTTGTTTTGGTGTTGATATAGAACATCAATATTGAAGTCTTGCAATGAATGTGAGTTGTGTTTTCTACTCTTGTGGCTGTGGAACGTTGTATATTTGTTGGTTTTATAATCACAACCCTCAAAAACACATGGCACAGTTTCAAACTTTTTTAGATGGACGCCAAGATGTTCAAAGAATTGCCTCTCAGTCAAAACAGCATGAATTACAGACAATGCATGTGAACGAAAGGACGTTGCCTGGCTGGGTTGACCGAGAATGATGCCTTGATAAATGTGTCCTTAATGCACCCCATGTCTTGACAGTGCAAGGGCAATCTGCATAGAGGCAGGGTATAGAGTGGACTCGACCTAAATGGCCATGCATTAGCCTGCTGTGTTTCAGCAGGTATAATCTTTTTGATGTTGTGAAGTTGCACAACTTGCATTTCCAGTTCATTTTACCATAACTGAGGTCTTTGGTTAAGGTAACCTTTAAGGTCAATGTCATTTATTTTATTTTTTTTTTAGCAAACTTGCATACCTGTAAAGGATACACTGCGTGGGGACATGTGGGAGTGTGTCAGCCCCAGAACTGGAAGCAGAGTGGTCTATCAGTGAGTCCCTGCTTGTGGAGGGAGGAGGAACTGAAGAGAGGGCAAATACTGAGTGTCCAAAGACTCTGGCTGCAACAGAAACAAAAGAAAAAGAAATGATCAGACATGTACTGTACTTGGGAGAAGAAATATATAAGGGATAATGATAAAAAAGGTGCGACCTATACACCGGAAAATACGGTAGCTACCATTTTAGCTGTGTTGTTATTGTTTTTTTTTTTAGCAAGATAACTCATAAACCACATAGCAGATTTTCTTGAAACTTACAGAGTGTAATTATTTGGTGGTACTTTACAACCTGTTAGCTGCAGAAGATATTTAGAGCTAAAAAAAAAGATCGTTTTTAGCATGTTAGCTTAAACAGATACCTACTGTTTAGATAAACAGCTCAGAAACCACTCGGTGGATATTTTTTCTGCTTACAGAGTGTAATTATATGGCTTCAATTTACAGACTGTTGACCTGTAGAAGACATTTGGGATAAAATTCGATTTATTTTAAATATTTTTTCGTAGCGCCCCCGAGGCTGTTTAACCACACTCGTCAAAAGCTGAACTATCTCCTTTACAGTCTATATAGGCTGTGTCTCAATTCAGGGGCTGCATCCTCATGAGTGCGCATTTGTCGGCCGCATACGTCATTGCCCCGCGCGGAGGACTGTCCCAATTCGAAGACTCCTCCTCATGCGGCCGAGGAATGCGGCCTACTTCCTGTCGAAATCTGAGGATGCATTCGTGAATCCTTCCAGACGGAGGCTATCCCAGAATTCATAGCGCCAGCAGAGATTTCGCGGGGGGGGGTGGGACTTTCTGCGTGCAGTGTCGGGGCTGCTGCGTGTTGTTGAGTCATCAGCTCGTTCTAACAACAACCTCAGCGCGAATATTCATTCAACCTTTATTTAGTCATCTCAAACAACCTCAGCTCGAATATATCTCATTAAAATTTAACTACAGAAACGACAAAAAAAATGTGTTAGCTGAATATACAGTATATTAGTGCTTCTATGGCAGGCCGTTTGAACATTTAATCAAAACCCACTCCTCTCTGTTATTCCATTTGTAGATCACTAAAACAACATTCTTCCTGGTCAAAATTAAATTCCTACTAGTCAGAACTGTAATTATATATATCTACAATTACATTTTTGCTAGCAGAAACTTACTTTCAGGATGTCATAAAATCAAATTGAACTATTAAGAATTAAGTTTCAGATATCTATCAATCTTTACAAATTACAAGTCGCCGTTTTAACATTTAATAGCTGGACTGGATATCTATTTCAGATATCTCAAATACATTTCTTCCTAGTCAAAATGAACATTCCAGATATCTAAAACATCATTCTTCCTATCTAAAATGTTCATTTTAGATAGGAAGATTTTAATTCTTACTAGTACAAATGATGTCACTTTCCCCATTCATGTGTATTGGGCTTTTACTTCCAGATATCTAAAATAACATTCTTCCTATCTATAATAAACATTCTGGATGTCTACAAATGAATTATGACGAGGATGAACTCTAAATTCAGATCTCCATAATCCAGTTAATACTAGTCATAATGACCATTTCAGATATCATAAATGAAGAAGTCATTCTAGATATCCAGTTATCAATTCTTGACATCCAAAATGCATTTCTACTAGTATAAATCTAGTTAAAGATATCAACTACTGATTATTTGACTAGTTAATGTGGAATTTCAGATATCTGAAATGTTAATAATGCCTATACAAATTACACTTATAGATACTTAAAAATTATATTGTTGATCTCTGAAATGTTTTCTTCATTTTTGACATCTGAAATAAATAGTATAACCAGTAACAATTGGATTATAGAGATCTGAAGTTAATTTTTAGACATCCAGAATGTTAATTTTAGATAGGATAAATGTTATTTTAGATATCTGGAAGTAACATCCCAATGACGTCATTTTTACTAGTAAGAATTACATTCTTCCTCTCTGTGATGATCATTTTAGAGAGGAGAAATGTTGTTTTAGATATCTGGAAGTAACTTCCCAATGACGTCATTTTTACTAGTAAGAATTACATTCTTCCTATCTGTGATGATCATTTTAGAGAGGAGAAATGTTGTTTTAGATATCTGGAAGTAAAAGCCCAATACACATGAATGTGAAAAGTGATGTCATTTGTACTAGTAAGAATTACATTCTTCCTATCTGAAATGTTAATTTTAGATAGGAGAAATGTTGTTTTAGATATCTGGAAGTAACATCCCAATGACGTCATTTGTACTAGTAAGAACTCCATTCTTCCTATCTGAAATTATTATTTTAGAGAGGAGAAATGTTGTTTTAGATATCTGGAAGTAAAAGCCCACTGAAATTATTTGTACTAGTAAGAATGCGATTCTTCCTATCTGAAATGAACATTTCAGATAGGAAGAATTCAATTTAAGATGTCTGAAATACATATCCAGTTAAGCTAATATATGTTAAATCGGCCACTTAAAATATGTAATGATTTTTAGATATCTGAAACTTAGTTTTACTAGTACTAATTTGATTACAGATCACTGAAATGTTAATTCATACTGGCATAAATGTAATTGGTGATAGCTGTATTACAATTCTGACTAGGAATATTTTAATTGTGACTAGGTAGAATGTATTAGTGCTATCTATAATAGAAATGTGGCTAGTCAGCTTGCCTATTATATGTTAAAACGGAGCCCTATTATTCTGCTGAACGATAGTCAAAATATATTTGTAAGTATCTATAAGTGTAATTTGTATAGGCATTATTAACATTTCAGATATCTGAAATTCCACATTAACTAGTCAAATAATCAGTAGTTGCTATCTTTAACTAGATTTATACTAGTAGAAATGCATTTTGGATGTCAAGAATTGATAACTGGATATCTAGAATGACTTCTTCATTTATGATATCTGAAATGGTCATTATGACTAGTATTAACTGGATTATGGAGATCTGAATTTAGAGTTCATCCTCGTCATAATTCATTTGTGGACATCCAGAATGTTTATTATAGATAGGAAGAATGTTATTTTAGATATCTGGAAGTAAAAGCCCAATACACATGAATGGGGAAAGTGACATCATTTGTACTAGTAAGAATTAAAATCTTCCTATCTAAAATGAACATTTTAGATAGGAAGAATGATGTTTTAGATATCTGGAATGTTCATTTTGACTAGGAAGAAATGTATTTGCGCTATCTGAAATAGATATCCAGTCAAGCTATTAAATGTTCAAACGGCCTGCCATAGTGCTTCTGAGTTTACTGTTTTTGAAGAACTGATTACAAATCAGATTATTTTACACGTGCTTAGCAAGGATTTTCTGAGGGGCAATCTTTTAAAACCCAGAGTGGACCTATGAAATGCAACTTGTTCAGTAGCACAGTTGGTAAATCAACCTGCGATTGGTGCAGAGATACTTTTCTCGAAGCTGGTTCGAATCTCACTCGGTGCGGTTAAAACTTATTTTACTTTTGTCTTTTATTGGATAAAATAAAAAGGAGTTTCACAAACTCCTTCCTTTTAATCTCAGTCCTCGTTTTTTTATCCAATAAAAGACAAACGTAAAATAAGTTTTAACCGCACCGAGTGAGATTCGAACCAGCTTCGAGAAAAGTATCTCTGCACCAATCGCAGGTTGATTTACTAACTGAGCTACTGGACAAGTTGCATTTTGTAGGTCCACTCTGGCTTTTAACAGATCGCCCCTTATAAGCTGATTTGTAATCAGTTCTTAACAAACAGTAAACTCAGAAACACTAATATATATACATGTATTCAGCTAACTAATATATTTTAGCGGCGTCCCTTCTCTTTCCACACACACCAAGCGGCACACAAGAACTTCCCACCCACTTCAAGAGAACGCCCCACCCACTTCAAGGCCGGCAAACCTGAAGGCTAGACCGTCCCATTTCAGCAGTTTCGCTCAGCCCACCCGGTCTTGTGAGTGCGTGGCCTACTCGCCCAGCTAGGCTGGGTCCTCATGAGGACGCAGCCCCTGAATTGAGACACAGCCTATGTGTTGCCTAAACACCCGCCCATTCTATATTAGAGAAAGCTGGCGTTGACTAGTTTCTAACCTTAAAACCAGCGGTCAGCACAGTCATGCATGCTAGCTAACCCTGTAAAAAGCTAACCACGAACACATTTCAGTTGTCCAGACAGTTAACAGCCATGGTGGCGCCAGGGACAGATTCAAACTTTGATTTCAAGTAATGGCATGTTACACAGATGAATATACGTGAAGTGTTATATCTCATCATTTCAAATATTACAATTTGCCTTCATGCTATTATTCAAAAATAGCTTACCTTCAGCTCACGGCTTAAAGAAATGCAGAGTTCCCTTTCCCGCTCATACAAAAACGCATGACGCATGCGCAACTTCTTCTTCTTATCTATCATGGCGGATCACAAGCAATGTAAAGGTGCATACCGCCACCTACAGTACGAGCACCGGACTTGAGATTTGGGGGTATTTTTTACCCTATTTCCTATGTAGTGGTTTTTACTGTTAACAAATGGGTAGCATAGGTATAATTTACCCTTTATTTTTTTATTTATTGGCTGACTGAAAAAATAAATTAAATTTTATATGATTTTTTTAGGTGATATTTACCTCTCTCAAAAATCACTTTTTTCAGTGTAATTCATTCAACCTTTATTTAAACAGATAAATCACATTGAGCCTCGAAGACTCATTTACAAGTGAGATCGGTTGGACAAACAATAAAAGTGGTGAAAAATGACACATAGGGTTTGGAGACAAAAAAAATTCCTAACATATTTTTGATTTCTGCACGCAGATCAAACATATGATAATGAAAAAAGTCTCGCACACAAGCACATAATGACGCCGACATTACGCAGAAGGGGGGAGGAGAGGGGAGACTCAAAGGCGGGTACTTGGGGGGGGGGGCTGCCGGCCACAGCCAGAAACGAAGCCAAAGTTCTGAACTGATGACAAATGTTTATTCAGCTGGGCTCCACTGACGTCCATGGAGTAGCAGATTTGGGAGGGCGAGAGCGTCAAGTTTACAAAACATCACAGGCGTTTTGAGATAAGACGGCCTATCAAGGCCAGTCGGGGAGCTGAATGTCAGATAAACATGATTGTTTTTGGAGACAGGCAGAACTTTAATGACATCTACCTTCAGTCTGTGTCGGTCCACTCGCTTCAGAAATGTCCAAATTAAAAATGACCGTCCCAATGGAACCTGTCTCAGAAATCTATTAGTTTCAAAATTAGCTTTAAAGTTGTATTTTTTTTCTGTGTTATTGACAGTAAAGAATGTTTTGATCATTTATGCCCACCAGAGCTCTGGTTCATTCAACGCTGCAGCTAAAGATGCTGCTGTGGAGGTTCTGACTGCTCAGGGCTGTACAGTAGAAGTGTCTGACCTGTATGCCATGAATTTTAAAGCCACAGCCACTTCTGAGGATATTAAGGGTATAAAAATCAATGTTGATTACCTTAGTGGTTATCCTTCTTGTGTATTCATCTTGCTTTTCCTTTACTCATGAGAAGTGAAGGATGCTGAGAACTTCTGTTACCTGAAGGAGACCAGGATTGCCTGGGAGGAAGGAAGACTGTCAGATGACATCACTAAAGAGCAAACTAAACTCAATGAAGCAGATCTGATCATATTTCAGGTAGATCCTGGTTGGCAGTAAAGTTGTTCCTCAACTTTATGTTCTCTAACAGTTATCGTCTTCTTCAGTTCCCAAGGTGCTGGTTTGGCCTTCCTGCAAGAACATGCAAACTACCGGTACACACAGAAAGACCCAGGTCCAACTGGTGCTGTGAGGCAACAGTGCTAAACTGAGCTGTCTTGCTGCCAATAAATAAAACCTTGCAAATAAAACTGAATCAGCCAAGTTATGGAAACCAATCACAATGGAGCACAAGACGGTGCATGTCTTGCATTGGTCCCAAGCCCAGGTAAATGAGTTTGTGTCTGGGAAAGACATCTGATGTAAAATATTTTTGCTAAAACTACAAGTAAACTTGAACACCTTACCGATTGCTTGAGATTTGGGTAACAACCATCGGTGCTGCTGAAAGGGTGCCAGCAGAAATTGTGCCACCATTATTCTAAGACTACAATGAGGGATGTGTCAGGGAGGAAAATCAAGAATGTTGGACAAAGAGTGGCAACTCTAAATGTGGGGACAATGACGGGCAAAGGTAGTCAGCTGGCTGACATGATTTAGAGAAGGAAGGTAGATGTGTGGAAGGCCAGCAAGGCTCGCAGCATTGGAGAAAAGTTTAAACTGTTTTATCATGGTGAGGAGGGAGAAATGGAGTAGGGATTGTCCTGAAAAAGTTTATGAATGCAGAGGGTTGAAGTGCCAAATAGGCTGTGTCTGAAGGTAGAAGTAAGTCCATTTCTAAATGGCAATGCTTGTTCTCCACAGGTGACAAAATACATTTGGAAAGAATCTGGAAGAAGTAGGGAGTATTCCCTGGGAGGGAGGTAAGAGCAGTGATTGGAGCAGACCTGAATGGACATGTTGGTGAAGGAACCAGAGGGGATGGATTGATTGGTAGATTTGGTTTCCAGGTAAAAAAAAAAAAACATAAACAGATGGTCATGGATTTTGCTAAGATGGCTGTAATGAACACTTACTGTATTTTCCAAAAAAGAGAGGAACATAGTCGCCTATAGAAGTGGAGGTAGGAGAATGCAGGTAAACTGCATCCTGTGTAGAAGAGGAAACCTGAGGGAGATTGGAGACTGTAAGGTTGACATAGGGGAGAACGTGGCCAGACAGCATCGGATGATTGTATGTAAAATGACTGTTGTGAAGGAGACAGTAACATTAAAGACCAAATGGTGGAAGCTGAGGACAGAAGAATGTTAGGAGTTCAGAAAGGATGTTAAAAGCTCTGGGTTTACTTTGTAGAAAAAAGAGCTTCCAGATATGGGCTACTACAGCAACAGTAAATAGAGAGACCAGTAGAAAGGTATATGATGTGTCATCTAGACAGAGAAAATATGATAAATAAACCTGATGGTGGAAAAGTGAAGTGCAGGACGCCATTCAAAGGAAAAGTTTAGCCAATAAGAAATATGACAGTGAGAGGACCGAAGACTGGAAGGAGATGCAACGTAGAGCAAAGAGGTAGGCAGCTAAAGCAAAACAGAAGGCGTGTGATGAGTCATATGGGAGGCTAGACACTAAACAGTGCGAGAAGGACTTGTACCGATTGGTGAGAAAGAGAGATTGGGCTAGAAAGCATGTGCAGCAGGTTAGGCTTGTGATAGATAAGAATGGTAAAGTTCTAACAAGTGAGATACTATGATGGGAAGATGGAAGGTGTACTTTGAGGATCTAATGAATGAACGGAATGAAAGGGAAAGAAGATACAGGTCATATAAGCTGTGGACCAAAAAGTGGAAAAGATTAATGAGGGTGAAGTTCAGAAAGCTTTGAAAATAATAAAGAAGGGGAAGGCAGTAGGACCTGATGATGTACCAGTGGAGGTTTGGAAATGTCTAGAAAAGATAGCAGTGAGGTTTTTGACTCAAATATTTAATGGAATATTTGAGGGTAAGAAAATGCCTGAGGAATGAGAAGAAGTGTGCTGGTGTCCAGTTTTAAGAACCAGGGTGATGTACAGAGTTGTAACAACTACAGGGGAATTAAGCTGATGAGCCACAATGAAGGTCAGGGAGAGAGTTGTGGAAGCTAAACTTAGACGAGAGGTGACTATCTGTGAGCAGCAGTATGGTTTTATGGCAAGCAAGAGCTCCACAGATGTCATATTTGTGTTGAATTATAGAGAGGGTCAGAAAGAACTCCATTGTGTCTTTTTTGATTTTGAAAAAGCAAATGACAGGGTGCCGAGGGAGGAGGTGTGGGATTGCACGAGGAAATCTGGGATTGTAAAGAAGTATGTTAGATTGATACAGGACATGTATGAAGACAGCAGGACAGTGGTGAGATGTGCTGTAGGAGTGACAGATAGCTTCAAGGTGGAGTCAGAGTCAGATAATCTTTATTGCACCACATGTAGTACATGTGATTAAATGAGATTATGTACACAGGGTCCCAGTTACATCCAACAACAAAATGTAACAGAAGAACAGTAATAACATCTAAGATATGACTAAGAAAAACATCAACTACAATAATACACTAAGCACTAATGTAATAGAAAAACATCATTACAAACAGCAGCACGAACATGAGTCTGTATGAGCAAATGGTCACAGATGAACACAGCAACAAGCAACAGATCAGCAGCAACATGTTGTGATATTTTGCAGTGTTTATTCTTATTATTCAACGCTCACGTGGGCAATGACAGTGAGACCTGGAGGGGTGTGGTTGGGAGGAACGGCCCCCCTGATCTGAACCCGAGTGGTGTTCTGTTGTTGGACTTCTGTGCTCGTCATGGATTGTCCATAACGAACACCATGTTCAGGCATAAGGGTGTCCATATGTGCTCTTGGCACCAGGACACCCTAGGTCGTAGTTCAATGATCGACTTTGTTGTCGTCTCATCTGATCTGCGGCCGCATGTCCTGGACACTCGGGTGAAGAGAGGGGCGGAGCTGTCAACTGACCACTACCTGGTGGTGAGTTGGCTCCGATGGTGGGGGAGGATGCCGGTCAGACCTGGCAGACCCAAACGTATTGTGAGGGTCTGCTGGGAACGTCTGGCAGAGTCTCCCGTAAGACGGAGCTTTAACTCCCACCTCCGGGAGAGCTTTGAACACGTTCCGAGGGAGGCGGGGGACATTGAGCCCGAGTGGGCCATGTTTCGCGCCTCTATTGTCGAGGCAGCTTATCGGAGTTGTGGCCGCAAGGTTGTTGGTGCCTGTCGTGGTGGCAACCCTCGAACCCGGTGGTGGACACCGGCGGTGAGGGATGCTGTCAAGCTGAAGAAGGAGTCCTATTGGGCCTTTTTGGCCTGTGGGACCCCGGAAGCAGCAGATAGGTACCGGCAGTCCAAGCGGCATGCGGCTCGGGTGGTTGCTGAGGCAAAAACTCGGGCGTGGGAGGAGTTCGGAGAGGCCATGGAGAATGACTTCCGTACGGCTTCGAGGCGATTCTGGTCCACCATCCGGCGTCTCAGGGGGGGAAAGCGGTACGCGACCAACACCATTTATGGTGGGGATGGCGTGCTGTTGACCTCAACTCGGGATGTTGTGAGTCGGTGGGCGGAATACTTCGAAGACCTCCTCAATCCTACTGGCACGTCTTCCACTGAGGAAGCGGAGCCTGGGGACTTTGGATCGGGCTCTCCAATCTCTGGTGCGGAGGTCGCCGAGGTGGTTAAAAAGCTCCGCGGTGGCAAGGCTCCGGGGGTGGATGAGATTCGTCCTGAGTTCCTTAGGGCTCTGGATGTTGTGGGGTTGTGTTGGCTTACGCGACTCTGCAATATCGCGTGGACATCGGGGGCAGTTCCCTTGGATTGGCAGACTGGGGTGGTGGTTCCCCTATTCAAAAAGGGGGACCGTAGGGTGTGTTCCAACTATAGAGGGATCACACTCTTAAGCCTCCCTGGTAAGGTCTATTCAGGGGTTCTGGAGAGGAGGGTCCGTCGGATAGTCGAACCTCGGATTCAGGAGGAGCAGTGTGGTTTTCGTCCTGGTCGTGGAACACTAGACCAGCTCTACACCCTCAACAGGGTCCTGGAGGGTGCGTGGGAGTTTGCCCAACCAGTTTACATGTGCTTTGTAGACTTGGAAAAGGCATTCGACCGCGTCCCTCGGGGGGTTCTGTGGCGGGTACTCCGGGAGTATGGGGTACCAGGCCCATTGATATGGGCTGTTAGGTCCCTGTACGACCGGTGTCAGAGCTTGGTCCGCATTGCCGGCAGTAAGTCAGGCTCGTTTCCGGTGAGAGTTGGACTCCGCCAAGGTTGCCCTTTGTCACCGATTCTGTTTATAACTTTTATGGACAGAATTTCTAGGCGCAGCCAAGGTGTTGAGAGGATCCGTTTTGGTGGCCTTAGAATCGCTTCTCTGTTTTTTGCAGATGATGTGGTCCTATTGGCTTCATCAGCTCGTGATCTACAGCTTTCACTGGAGCGGTTTGCAGCTGAATGCGATGCGGCCGGGATGAGGATCAGTTCCTCCAAATCCGAGGCCATGGTCTTGAGCCGGAAAAGGGTAGCGTGCCCTCTCCGGGTCGGGGAGGAGGTCCTGCCCCAAGTGGAGGAGTTTAAGTATCTCGGGATCTTGTTCACGAATGAGGGAAAACTG
The DNA here is from genome assembly GCA_038048925.1 of Garcialebias charrua. Classification (NCBI taxonomy): domain Eukaryota; kingdom Metazoa; phylum Chordata; class Actinopteri; order Cyprinodontiformes; family Rivulidae; genus Garcialebias; species Garcialebias charrua. Next base: position 25,446 of record JBBPBX010024661.1, read on the forward strand.
GAGCGTGAGATCGATAGGCGGATAGGTGCAGCGTCCGCAGTGAAGCGGGCGCTGTACCGGTCTGTCGTGGTGAAGAGAGAGCTGAGTCAAAAGGCAAAGCTCTCAATTTACCGATCGATCTACGTTCCCACCCTCATCTATGGTCATGAGCTTTGGGTTATGACCGAAAGAACAAGATCTCGGATACAAGCGGCTGAAATGAGTTTTCTCCGCAGGGTGTCTGGACTCTCCCTTAGAGATAGGGTGAGAAGCTCAGTCATCCGGGAGGGACTCGGAGTAGAGCCGCTGCTTCTCCACATCGAGAGGAGCCAGTTGAGGTGGCTCGGGCATCTGGTTAGGATGCCTCCTGGACGCCTCCCTGGTGAGGTGTTCCGGGCATGTCCCACCGGGAGGAGACCCAGAGGAAGACCCAGGATACGCTGGAGGGACTATGTTTCTCGGCTGGCCTGGGAACGCCTTGGGATTCCCCCAGAGGAGCTGCTCCAAGTGGCTGGGGAGAGGGAAGTCTGGGCCTCCCTACTTAGGCTGCTACCCCCGCGACCCGACCCCGGATAAGCGGAAGAAAATGGATGGATGGATGGATTCTTATTATTTATTTATTCATGAGTCTAACAGCCTCAGGGTAGAAGCTGTTCCTCAGTCTAGTGGTTCTACACTTGATGCTCCTCAACCTCCGTCCTGAGGGGAGTGGGGCAAAGAGTGAGTGTGCTGGGTGAGTGGGGTCTTTCATGATGCAGGTGGCTCTTTTCCTGCATCTGGAGGTGTAAATGTCTGTGATGGTGGGGAGACTGACTCCAACATCTTCTGTGCAGCCTTCACCACTCTCTGTAGAGCTTTTCTTTCTGCAACTGTGCAGCCTCCATGCCACACGTTGATGCTGGAGCACAGGATGCTCTCCACTGCACACCTGTAGAAGGAGGTGAGGACTGAGCTACTCAGACCAGCTCGTCTCAGCCGTCTGAGGAAGTAGAGTCTCTGATGACCTTTCTTGATCAGGCTGGTGGTGTTGTTGCTCCAGCTGAGGTTATAATTCATGTGTACACCCAAGTACTTGTAGTTGGAGACCACTTCCACCACAGATCCTCCTATTCTAAGTGCTTTGTCAGTTTTGCAGCACACATGATATAATAACAGGTGGAGTGCCTTTAATGCATCAGGAGGTGGTGTCTCATGAAAGTGAGATTGCATAAAGCGTCGGCTCTGAGCCCCTTCTTGTTTGCTCTGGTGATGGACCAAGTAACAGATGAGGTCAGGCAGGAATCCTTGTGGACTATAGAGTTTGCAGATGACATGACCTGTGGTGAGAACAGGGAACAGGTGGAAGAGAACTTGGAGTGGTGGAGGTATGCACTTGAAAGACAAAGAATGAATGTCAGCTGTAAGAGAGAATAATGTGTAAATGGGGCGGCCCGTGGCGTAGTGGTAATGACAGTCGTCCCCCGATCGGAAGGTTGGAGGTTCGAATCCCGGTTCCCCACACCATGTGTCGTTGTGTCCCTGGGCAAGACACTTAACCGCGAGTTGCTCCCAGTAGGACTGGAAAGCGCCTTGCATGGCAGTCTGCCGCTATTGGTGCATGAATGTGTGTATGAATGGGTGGATGGTTGGTATTGTAAAGCGCTTTGGGGCTCCTCATAGGAGGTTGGAAAGCGCTACATAAATAAGCTCCATTTACCATTTACCATAAATGAGAGCAAGTCAGGTGGAACAGTGAAGTTACAAGGAGCAGAGGTCACAAAGGTGTAGGACTTCAAGGACTTGGGCTCAACTGTCCGTGAAAATGGGGAGTGTTGTAAAGAGATGAAAAAGAGAGTCCAAGCAGGATGGAGTGGATGGAGAAAAGTTTCAGTAGTGATTTGAGACAAAAGGGTGTCAAAAGGATCAAAGGAAACTTTTACAAGACAGTGGTGAGCCCAGGTGTGTTGTATGGTCTGGAGACAGTGAGACTGACTAAAATAAAATAAAAAACTGAGAAAGAACTGGAAGGTGCTGAAATGAAGATGTTGAGGTTCTCCTTGGGAGTGACGAGGGTGGATAAGATCAGGAATGAGATCATCAGAGGTACAGCAAACGTTGAACAACTGGGAGATAAAGTTAGGGAGGCCAGACTGAGATGGTTTGGACATGTCCAGAGGAGGGACAGTGGGTATATTGGTAGAAGGATGTTAGAAATGCAGCTGCCAAGGAAAAAGACAAAGAGCAAGGCCAAAGAGGAGACATGTAGAGGCAGTTACGGCTCCCACAGACTCGAGCGTATTTCAGTCCACGGAGGTCTGCGCATACTGGATCAGACATTCATTCATTCATTCAACCTTTATTTATACAGGCTAGCCTCGTTGAGTCACGGGGACTCATTTACAAGAGGGACCTGTCTCACTCACACCAAACAACCATCCACTCTCACACTCACACCTAGGGTCA
>JBBPBX010024662.1:0-23250 GCA_038048925.1 Garcialebias charrua
ACTCCTGCATGTCTGAGTGATGAGTCTGCCAAATTTGGTGAGTTTTAGGGTATGATAAAGCCCCCAAAAGACCATTTCATTTTAGCTCCATTCATTTTCAATGGGAAAAAAATGGCCGAAAAGGCTTAATATTTCAAAAAGCGCAACTTGCAGCATTACCAAAAGTCATAGCTGGATTGTCCTGAACGAGCTGAACATTTTGATATATGAATCGTTGAAATGGCACAAATACTCTAGGAGGAGTAGCGTGCCAAAAAACGTACGGACGGAAGATAGTAACTATAATAACTAGAAAAACCGCATTTCCTGCGAAAATGCACGTGTGAATGCCTTAGCGCCGCTCCGCCCTTCTCGCGGCGACCGCGGGAAGTCGAGCTGGTCCACCCCGAAACACTCTCGTGCCTTTCCCGTACCCGTTCGGCACCCAGTGCGTGCACTCAATTTGGTCCACATTCCAAAATGGCCGCCTTCCCATTTATCGTACAACGTTGACGCCAGAGGGTTTTCTGTGCGTCTTGGTGAATTGGACAAGTGTACCAAATTTCATGATCCTACGTGAAACTAAGGCCAATGCGGAGGGTAATTTGAAATATTCTAGGTGGCGCTCTTGAGCCCTTTCTGTTGCAATTTTGGCCACGCCCCCAAAATATGTAATTTTTCACCAGTCCTGACGAGTCTGCCAAATTTGGTGAGTTTTGGGATATGATAAAGCTCCCAAAAGGCCAAACGTATTGTGACGGCGTTACGTCTGATTCGCCACATCGCCACGCCCACATGCTCCACCCAAAACAACCAGTCGTGGAAAGCTTGTTACAGCAACATGTCTTCGGTCACTGGACAGACCGTCACGCTGATTAGGTAACAGGTGTCCGATCGGGATGTTCAATGTACAACTGTACACTTCCTGTTGTGAGGGGGCGTGGCTTAATTATTGTCATGATTTGACCATTCAGTATTGCAGGGGACCGGATGTGGGTCAATCACTGAAGGTTTGATGTATTAGACTGTTTTCGTGTAGGTGCTATTAGTGTTTCGTTTGTGACGGCGTGACGGCTGATTCGCCACATCGCCACGCCCACATGCTCCACCCAAAACGGTCAGTGTTGGAAAGCTTGTTACAGCAACATGTCTTCGGTCACTGGACAGACCGTCCCGCTGATTAGGTAACAGGTGTCCGATCGGGACGTTCAATGTATAACTGTACACTTCCTGTTGTGAGGGGGCGTGGCTTAATTAATGTCATGATTTGACCATTCAGTATTGTAGGGGACCGGTTGTGGGTCAATCACTGAAGGTTTGATGTATTAGACGGTTTTCGTGTAGGTGCTATTAGTGTTTCGTTTTTCATGGCGAGATACCTAACTTTGAGGCCAGGCCACGCCCCTTCACCATATATGAAAACGCGCGGTTTTGATCATTTATTACTCCCCCATGTCTGTGTGATGAGTCTGCCAAATTTGGTGAGATTTAGGATATGATAAATCCTCCAAAAGGCCATTTCATTTTAGCTCCATTCATTTTCAATGGGAAAAAAATGGCCGAAAAGGCTAAATATCTCAAAAAGCTAAAGTTGCATCATTACCAAAAGTCATAGCTGGATTGTCCTGAGCGAGCTGAACATTTTGATATATGATTTGTTGAATTGGCACAAAAACTGTAGGAGGAGTAGCGTGCCAAAAAACGTACGGATGGAAGATAGTAACTGGAATAATATTAAATATAAACACAATCTCTATAGTGTGAATGCCTTGTTGGCATTCACACAATAAATATAAACACAATCTCTATAGTGTGAATGCCTTGTTGGCATTCACACAACTAGATTGCATTTCCTGAGAAAATGCATGTGTGAATGCCAAAATGGCCGCTTCACCCAACTTGCATGTTCAATCAAAATGGCCGCTTTACCTAATGTGCTTATTAAATCAAAATGGCTACCTCACCTACTTTAATTGTAGAACCAAAATGGCAACAATACATGCATTGACTTACTTTGCAAGGCAAGTAACTGCCTTGTATATTGAACCAAAATGGCGGCCTCACCTAATTTGCATGTTCAATCAAAATGGCTGCTTCACCTAATGTATGTTAGAGATGGTCCATAGCTACAACCTCACCAAATTTCAGCTCTCTATGAATAAAGATGGCTGAGTTAAAGCCATTTGAAAGTAACATTGGCAGCCATCAGCTGAAATTGGTCAAAAACAGCTGAACAACAGCTAAAACAAGCAGAAAATATCTTAAATTACCAGAAGGAAGTTGGTAGAACATGGTTTTGCTGAATTAGGCTGAAAAAAGTTGGATTGATTAAAAAAAATTGTTGAAATAGCTGAAAAAGCTGAAATTTGCATAAACAGCTAAATAGTAGCTAAAATAGCAAAAATATCTTAATCTTTCAAAAATTTGCTGAAAGGAGCATAATGATCATAAGTCAGTATAAGTACAACAATGTTGAAGTAAGCTGCATTAAGCTGAAAAGATCGCAAAGTCGTTGTAGAAACAGTTGAAATTAGCTGAAAGTAGCCGAAATATTTTTAAAAAATGTACAAGGTAGCTGAAGGAAGTTGAGTTGGTCCAAAATGTGAAAGGAGTAGTGAAATATTGTAATGAGTTCCAAAGATATCAAGGATGTAAAATGAGCTCATTGAGTTCATTTGAGCTCCATTCATTTTCAATGGGAAAAAAATGGCCGAAAAGGCTGAATATTTCAAAAAGCTAAAGTTGCACCAATACCAAAAGTCATAGCCATCATGTCCTGAATGAGCTGAACATTTTGATATATGAATTGTTGAAATAGCACAAAAACTGTAGGAGGAGTAGCGTGCCAAAAAACGTACGGAATCAGGATAGTAACAGATGTAATTGTAACACTAGATTGCATTTCCTGAGAAAATGCATGTGTGAATGCCAAAATGGCCGCTTCACCCAACTTGCATGTTCAATCAAAATGGCCGCTTTACCTAATGTGCTTATTAAATCAAAATGGCTAACTTGTCTACTTAAATTGTAGAACCAAAATGGTAACAATACATGCATTGACTTACTTCGCAAGGCAATTAACTGCCTTGTATATTGAACCAAAATGGCCACTTCACCTAATTTGCATATTCAATCAAAATGGCCGTTTCACCTAATGCATGATAAAGAATGTCCATAGCTACAACCTCACCAAATTTCGGCTCTCTATGAATAAATATGGCTGATTTAAAGCCATTTGAAAGTAGCGTTGGTGGCCATCTTGGATTTTACAGTATTTTTAATGTTTTGCTTTGTCGGCCATCTTGGATTTTTGATTTGGATTCCGTACATGATAGAGGATTCCCTCAGCTACAACCTCACCAAATTTCAGCTCTCTATGAATAAAGATGGCTGAGTTAAAGCCATTTGAATGTAGCGTTGGCGGCCATCTTGGATTTTTACAGTTTTTTAATGTTTTACTTTGTCGGCCATCTTGGATTTTTGATTTGGATTCCGTACATGATAGATAATGTCCTCAGCTACAACCTCACCAAATTTCGGCTCTCTATGTATAATGATGGCTGAGTTAAAGCCATTTGAAAGTAGCGTTGGCGGCCATCTTGGATTTTTGATTTTGATATAGCATTTGATAGGAAACATTCTCAGCTATCACTACACCAAGTTTCAGCTCAATATCACTAAAATTGACCATTTTATAGTATTTTTACTTTTTTGCATTGTCGGCCATCTTGGATTTTTTTTTGGATTCTATACATGATAGATAATGTCCTCAGCTACAACCTCACCAAATTTCAGCTCTCTATGTATAAAGATGGTCGAGTTATAACCATTTGAAAGTAGCGTTGGCGGCCATCAGCTGAAATTGGTCAAAAACAGCTGAATATTATCTAAAATAGCAGAAATAAGCTTAAATTAGCAGCAGGATTTAGTAAGAGCTTAATTGGGAATAATCTGAAACATCTTAAACAATCTGAAATCTGAAATAATCTGAAATAAGCAAAAAAAAGTGGAAATTATCTGAAAAAAGCTAAAGATAGCATAAACAGCTGAATATTATCTAAAATAGCAGAAATAAGCTTAAATTATCTGAAGTAATTAGAAATAGCATAATTGTGAATAATCTGAAATATCTGAAACAATCTGAAATCTGAAAAAATCTGAACTAAGCAGAAATAAGCAAAATAAAATTGAAATTATCTGAAAAAAGCTTAAGATAGCAAAAACAGCTGAATATTATCTGAAATAGCAGAAAGAAGCTTAAAAGTCTTAGAAATTAGTAGAGAGAGTACAGTTTTGCAGAATTATGCTGGAAAAAGTTGAAATGAGTTCAAATAATGTGGAATTTGTTGAAACAAGCCTAAATTAGCATTAAAACAGCTTAATAGTAGCTAAAATAGCAGAAGAAGCTGAAACTAGCAGAAATAAGCACAAAGCAGCATCATCTGAATAATCTAAAATATCTGAAACAATCTGAAATCTGAAAAAATCTGAACTAAGCAGAAATAAGCAAAATAAAGTTGAAATTATCTGAAAAAAGCTTAAGATAGCAAAAACAGCTGAATATTATCTGAAATAGCAGAAAGAAGCTTAAATGTCTTAGAAATTAGTAGAGAGAGTACATTTTTGCAGAATTTGGCTGGAAAAAGTTGAAATGAGTTCAAATAATGTGGAATGTGTTGAAACAAGCCTAAATTAGCATAAAAACAGCTTAATAGTAGCTAAAATAGCAGAAGAAGCTGAAACTAGCAGAAATAAGCACAAAGCAGCAGAATATGAAGTATCTGAAACAATCTGAAATTGAAAAAAATCTGAAATAAGTAGAAATAAGCAAAATAAAGTTGAAAATATCTGAATAAAGCTGAAATTGGCCAAAAACAGCTGAACAACAGCTAAAACAAGCAGAAACAATCTTAAATTACCAGAAGGAAGTTGGTAGAGCATGGTTTTGCTGAATTAGGCTGAAAAAAGTTGGATTGATTAAAAAAAATTGTTGAAATAGCTGAAAAAGCTGAAATTATCATAAAACAGCTAAATAGTAGCTAAAATAGCTAAAATATCCCAATCTTTCAAAAATTATCTGAAAGGAGCATAATGATCTGAAATTAGCAGAAATAAGTCAGTAGAAGTACAAAAATGTTGAAGTAAGCTGCATAAAGCTGAAAAGAGTGCAAAGCAGTTGAAAAAACAGCTGAAATTAGCTGAAAGTAGCTGAAATATTTTTAAAAAAATGTACAAGGTAGCTGAAGGAAGCTAAGCTGGTCCAAAATGTGAAAGGAGTAGTGAAATATTCTAAAGAGTTCCAAAGATATCAAGGATGTAAAATGAGCTCCATTCATTTTCAATGGGGAAAAAATGGCCGAAAAGGCTGAATATTTCAAAAAGCTAAAGTTGCACCAACACCAAAAGTCATAGCCGGAGTGTCCTAAATGAGCTGAACATTTTGATATATGAATTGTTGAAATAGCACAAAAACTGTAGGAGGAGTAGCGTGCCAAAAAACGTACGGAAACAGATAGTAACCGGAATAATAATAATAAATATAAACACAATCACTATAGTGTGAATGCCTATGTGGCATTCACACAACTAGATTGCATTTCCTGAGAAAATGCATGTGTGAATGCCAAAATGGCCGCTTCACCCAACTTGCATGTTCAATCAAAATGGCCGCTTTACCTAATGTGCTTATTAAATCAAAATGGCTAACTTGTCTACTTAAATTGTAGAACCAAAATGGTAACAATACATGCATTGACTTACTTCGCAAGGCAATTAACTGCCTTGTATATTGAACCAAAATGGCCACTTCACCTAATTTGCATATTCAATCAAAATGGCCGCTTCACCCAATGCATGATAAAGAATGTCCATAGCTACAACCTCACCAAATTTCGGCTCTCTATGAATAAATATGGCTGATTTAAAGCCATTTGAAAGTAGCGTTGGTGGCCATCTTGGATTTTACAGTATTTTTAATATTTTGCTTTGTCGGCCATCTTGGATTTTTGATTTGGATTCCGTACATGATAGAGGATTCCCTCAGCTACAACCTCACCAAATTTCGGCTCTCTATGAATAAAGATGGCTGAGTTAAAGCCATTTGAAAGTAGCGTTGGTGGCCATCTTGGATTTTACAGTATTTTTAATGTTTTGCTTTGTCGGCCATCTTGGATTTTTGATTTGGATTCCGTACATGATAGAGGATTCCCTCAGCTACAACCTCACCAAATTTCAGCTCTCTATGAATAAAGATGGCTGAGTTAAAGCCATTTGAATGTAGCGTTGGCGGCCATCTTGGATTTTTACAGTTTTTTAATGTTTTACTTTGTCGGCCATCTTGGATTTTTGATTTGGATTCCGTACATGATAGATAATGCCCTCAGCTACAACCTCACCAAATTTCGACTCTCTATGTATAATGACGGCTGAGTTAAAGCCATTTGAAAGTAGCGTTGGCGGCCATCTTGGATTTTTGATTTTGATATAGCATTTGATAGGAAACATTCTCAGCTATCACTACACCAAGTTTCAGCTCAATATCACTAAAATTGACCATTTTATAGTATTTTTACTTTTTTGCATTGTCGGCCATCTTGGATTTTTTTTTGGATTCCATACATGATAGATAATGTCCTCAGCTACAACCTCACCAAATTTCAGCTCTCTATGTATAAAGATGGTCGAGTTATAACCATTTGAATGTAACGTTGGCGGCCATCAGCTGAAATTGAACAAAAACAGCTAAATATTATCTAATATATCAGAAATAAGCTTAAATCAGAAGAAGGAATTAGTAAGAGCCTAATTGGGAATAATCTGAAACATCTTAAACAATCTGAAATCTGAAATAATCTGAAATAAGCAAAAAAAGTGGAAATTATCTGAAAAAAGCTTAAGATAGCATAAACAGCTGAATATTATCTAAAGTAGCAGAAATAAGCATCAATTATCTGAAGTAATTAGAAATAGCATAATTGTGAATAATCTGAAATATCTGAAACAATCTGAAATCTGAAAAAATCTGAACTAAGCAGAAATAAGCAAAATAAAGTTGAAATTATCTGAAAAAAGCTTAAGATAGCAAAAACAGCTGAATATTATCTGAAATAGCAGAAAGAAGCTTAAATGTCTTAGAAATTAGTAGAGAGAGTACATTTTTGCAGAATTTGGCTGGAAAAAGTTGAAATGAGTTCAAATAATGTGGAATGTGTTGAAACAAGCCTAAATTAGCATAAAAAGAGCTTAATAGTAGCTAAAATAGCAGAATAAGCTGAAACTAGCAGAAATAAGCACAAAGCAGCATAATATGAAGTATTTGAAACAATCTGAAATTGAAAAATATCTGAAATAAGTAGAAATAAGCAAAATAAAGTTGAAAATATCTGAATAAAGCTGAAATTGGCCAAAAACAGCTGAACAACAGCTAAAACAAGCAGAAACAATCTTAAATTACCAGAAGGAAGTTGGTAGAGCATGGTTTTGCTGAATTAGGCTGAAAAAAGTTGGATTGATTAAAAAAAATTGTTGAAATAGCTGAAAAAGCTGAAACTATCATAAAACAGCTAAATAGTAGCTAAAATAGCTAAAATATCCCAATCTTTCAAAAATTATCTGAAAGGAGCATAATGATCTGAAATTAGCAGAAATAAGTCAGTAGAAGTACAAAAATGTTGAAGTAAGCTACATAAAGCTGAAAAGAGTGCAAAGCAGTTGAAAAAACAGCTGAAAGTAGCTGAAAGTAGCTGAAATATTTTTTAAAAAATGTACAAGGTAGCTGAAGGAAGCTAAGCTGGTCCAAAATGTGAAAGGAGTAGTGAAATATTGTAAAGAGTTCCAAAGATATCAAGGATGAAAAATTAGCTCCATTCATTTTCAATGGGGAAGAAAATGGCCGAAAAGGCTAAATAATTCAAAAAGCTAAAGTTGCACCAATACCAAAAGTCATAGCCGGAGTGTCCTAAATGAGCTGAACATTTTGATATATAAATTGTTGAAATAGCACAAAAACTGTAGGAGGAGTAGCGTGCCAAAAAACGTACGGAATCAGGATAGTAACTGTTTATGCAAATTTCAGCTTTTTCAGCTATTTCAACACTTTTTTTTAATCAATCCAACTTTTTTCAGCCTAATTCAGCAAAACCATGTTCTACCAACTTCCTTCTGGTAATTTAAGATTATTTCTGCTTGTTTTAGCTGTTGTTCAGCTGTTTTTGACCTATTTCAGCTGATGGCTGCCAACGCTACTTTCAAATGGCCTTAACTCGGCCATATTTATACATTGAGAGCCGAAATTTGGTGAGGTTGTAGCCGAGGACATTATCTATCACGTACGGAATCCAAATCAAAAATCCAAGATGGCCGACAAAGTAAAACATTAAAAAACTGTAAAAATCCAAGATGGCCGCCAACGCTACATTAAAATGGCTTTAACTCAGCCATCTTTATTCATAGAGAGCCGAAATTTGGTGAGGTTGTAGCTATGGACATCCTTTATCGTGCATTAGGTGAAGCGGCCATTTTGATTGAACATGCAATTTAGGTGAAGTGGCCATTTTGGTTCAATATACAAGGCAGTTAATTGCCTTGCAAAGTAAGTCAATGCATGTATTGTTACCATTTTGGTTCTACAATTTAAGTAGACAAAGTAGCCATTTTAATTTAATAAGCACATTAGGTAAAGCGGCCATTTTGATTGAACATGCAAGTTGGGTGAAGCGGCCATTTTGGCATTCACACATGCATTTTCTCAGGAAATGCAATCTAGTTATTATTCTTAAATCAAAATGGCTACCTCACCTACTTTAATTGTAGAACCAAAATGGCAACAATACATGCATTGACTTACTTTGCAAGGCAAGTAACTGCCTTGTATATTGAACCAAAATGGCGGCCTCACCTAATTTGCATGTTCAATCAAAATGGCCGCTTCACCTAATGTATGTTAGAGATTGTCCATAGCTACAACCTCACCAAATTTCAGCTCTCTATGAATAAAGATGGCTGAGTTAAAGCCATTTGAAAGTAACATTGGCAGCCATCAGCTGAAATTGGTCAAAAACAGCTGAACAACAGCTAAAACAAGCAGAAAATATCTTAAATTACCAGAAGGAAGTTGGTAGAACATGGTTTTGCTGAATTAGGCTGAAAAAAGTTGGATTGATAAAAAAAAATTGTTGAAATAGCTGAAAAAGCTGAAATTTGCATAAACAGCTAAATAGTAGCTAAAATAGCAAAAATATCTTAATCTTTAAAAAATTAGCTGAAAGGAGCATAATAATCTGAAATTAGCATAAATAAGTCAGTAGAAGTACAAAAATGTTGAAGTAAGCTGCATTAAGCTGAAAAGATCGCAAAGTCGTTGAAGAAACAGCTGAAATTAGCTGAAAGTAGCCGAAATATTTTTAAAAAATGTACAAGGTAGCTGAAGGAAGCTGAGTTGGTCCAAAATGTGAAAGGAGTAGTGAAATATTGTAATGAGTTCCAAAGATATCAAGGGTGTAAAATGAGCTCATTGAGTTCATTTGAGCTCCATTCATTTTCAATGGGAAAAAAATGGCCGAAAAGGCTGAATATTTCAAAAAGCTAAAGTTGCACCAATACCAAAAGTCATAGCCATCATGTCCTGAATGAGCTGAACATTTTGATATATGAATTGTTGAAATAGCACAAAAACTGTAGGAGGAGTAGCGTGCCAAAAAACGTACGGAATCAGGATAGTAACAGATGTAATTGTAACACTAGAAAAACCGCATTTCCTGCGAAAATGCACGTGTGAATGCCTTAGCGCCGCTCCGCCCTTCTCGCGGCGACCGCGGGAAGTCGAGCTGGTCCACCCTGAAACACTGTCGTGCCTTTCCCGTACCCGTTCGGCACCCAATGCATGCACCCGATTTGGTCCACATTCCAAAATGGCCGCCTTCCCATTTATCGTACAACGTTGATGCCAGAGGGTTTTCTGTGCGTCTTGGTGAATTGGACAAGTGTACCAAATTTCATGATCCTACGTGAAACTAAGGCCAATGCGGAGGGTAGTTTGAAATATTCTAGGTGGCGCTCTTGAGCCGTTTCTTTTGCAATTTTGGCCACGCCCCCAAAATATGTAATTTTTCACCACCCCTGATGAGTCTGCCAAATTTGGTGAGTTTTGGGATATGATAAAGCCCCCAAAATGCCAAACGTATTGTGACGGCGTTACGTCTGATTCGCCACATCGCCACGCCCACATGCTCCACCCAAAACGGTCAGTGTTGGAAAGCTTGTTATAGCAACATGTCTTTGGTCACTGGACAAACCGTCACGCTGATTAGGTAACAGGTGTCCGATCGGGACGTTCAATGTACAACTGTACACTTCCTGTTGTGAGGGGGCGTGGCTTAATTATTGTCATGATTTGACCATTCAGTATTGCAGGGGACCGGATGTGGGTCAATCACTGAAGGTTTGATGTATTAGACTGTTTTCGTGTAGGTGCTATTAGTGTTTCGTTTGTGACGGCGTGACGGCTGATTCGCCACATCGCCACGCCCACATGCTCCACCCAAAACGGTCAGTGTTGGAAAGCTTGTTACAGCAACATGTCTTCGGTCACTGGACAGACCGTCCCGCTGATTAGGTAACAGGTGTCCGATCGGGACGTTCAATGTATAACTGTACACTTCCTGTTGTGAGGGGGCGTGGCTTAATTAATGTCATGATTTGACCATTCAGTATTGCAGGGGAGTGGTTGTGGGTCAATCACTGAAGGTTTGATGTATTAGACGGTTTTCGTGTAGGTGCTATTAGTGTTTCGTTTTTCATGGCGAGATGCCTAACTTTGAGGCCAGGCCACGCCCCTTCAGCATATATGAAAATGCGAGGTTTTGATCATTTGTTACTCCTGCATGTCTGAGTGATGAGTCTGCCAAATTTGGTGAGTTTTAGGGTATGATAAAGCCCCCAAAATGCCATTTGATAAAGCCCCCAAAATGCCAAACGTATTGTGACGGCGTTACGTCTGATTCGCCACATCGCCACGCCCACATGCTCCACCCAAAACGGTCAGTGTTGGAAAGCTTGTTATAGCAACATGTCTTTGGTCACTGGACAAACCGTCACGCTGATTAGGTAACAGGTGTCCGATCGGGACGTTCAATGTACAACTGTACACTTCCTGTTGTGAGGGGGCGTGGCTTAATTATTGTCATGATTTGACCATTCAGTATTGCAGGGGACCGGATGTGGGTCAATCACTGAAGGTTTGATGTATTAGACTGTTTTCGTGTAGGTGCTATTAGTGTTTCGTTTGTGACGGCGTGACGGCTGATTCGCCACATCGCCACGCCCACATGCTCCACCCAAAACGGTCAGTGTTGGAAAGCTTGTTACAGCAACATGTCTTCGGTCACTGGACAGACCGTCCCGCTGATTAGGTAACAGGTGTCCGATCGGGACGTTCAATGTATAACTGTACACTTCCTGTTGTGAGGGGGCGTGGCTTAATTAATGTCATGATTTGACCATTCAGTATTGCAGGGGAGTGGTTGTGGGTCAATCACTGAAGGTTTGATGTATTAGACGGTTTTCGTGTAGGTGCTATTAGTGTTTCGTTTTTCATGGCGAGATGCCTAACTTTGAGGCCAGGCCACGCCCCTTCAGCATATATGAAAATGCGAGGTTTTGATCATTTGTTACTCCTGCATGTCTGAGTGATGAGTCTGCCAAATTTGGTGAGTTTTAGGGTATGATAAAGCCCCCAAAATGCCATTTCATTTTAGCTCCATTCATTTTCAATGGGAAAAAAATGGCCGAAAAGGCTTAATATTTCAAAAAGCGCAACTTGCAGCATTACCAAAAGTCATAGCTGGATTGTCCTGAACGAGCTGAACATTTTGATATATGAATCGTTGAAATGGCACAAATACTCTAGGAGGAGTAGCGTGCCAAAAAACGTACGGACGGAAGATAGTAACATACGAGAATAAATATAAACACAATCTCTATAGTGTGAATGCCTTGTTGGCATTCACACAACTAGATTGCATTTCCTGAGAAAATGCATGTGTGAATGCCAAAATGGCCGCTTCACACAACTTGCATGTTCAATCAAAATGGCCGCTTTACCTAATGTGCTTATTAAATCAAAATGGCTAAATTGCCTACTTAAATTGTAGAACCAAAATGGTAACAATACATGCATTGACTTACTTTGCAAGGCAATTAACTACCTTGTATATTGAACCAAAATGGCCACTTCACCTAATTTGCATATTCAATCAAAATGGCCGCTTCACCTAATGCATGATAAAGAATGTCCATAGCTACAACCTCACCAAATTTCGGCTCTCTATGAATAAATATGGCTGATTTAAAGCCATTTGAAAGTAGCGTTGGTGGTCATCTTGGATTTTACAGTATTTTTAATGTTTTGCTTTGTCGGCCATCTTGGATTTTTGATTTGGATTCCGTACATGATAGAGGATTCCCTCAGCTACAACCTCACCAAATTTCGGCTCTCTATGTATAATGATGGCTGAGTTAAAGCCATTTGAAAGTAGCGTTGGTGGCCATCTTGGATTTTACAGTATTTTTAATGTTTTGCTTTGTCGGCCATCTTGGATTTTTGATTTGGATTCCGTACATGATAGAGGATTCCCTCAGCTACAACCTCACCAAATTTCAGCTCTCTATGAATAAAGATGGCTGAGTTAAAGCCATTTGAATGTAGCGTTGGCGGCCATCTTGGATTTTTACAGTTTTTTAATGTTTTACTTTGTCGGCCATCTTGGATTTTTGATTTGGATTCCGTACATGATAGATACTGTCCTCAGCTACAACCTCACCAAATTTCGGCTCTCTATGTATAATGATGGCTGAGTTAAAGCCATTTGAAAGTAGCGTTGGCGGCCATCTTGGATTTTTGATTTTGATATAGCAGTTGATAGGAAACACTCTCAGCTATCACTACACCAAGTTTCAGCTCAATATCACTAAAATTGACCATTTTATAGTATTTTTAATTTTTGCATTGTCGGCCATCTTGGATTTTTTTTTTGGATTCTATACATGATAGATAATGTCCTCAGCTACAACCTCACCAAATTTCAGCTCTCTATGTATAAAGATGGCCGAGTTATAACCATTTGAAAGTAGCGTTGGCGGCCATCAGCTGAAATTGGTCAAAAACAGCTGAATATTATCTAAAACAGCAGAAATAGGCTTAAATTAGCAGCAGGATTTAGTAAGAGCTTAATTGGGAATAATCTGAAACATCTTAAACAATCTGAAATCTGAAATAATCTGAAATAAGCAAAAAAAGTGGAAATTATCTGAAAAAAGCTAAAGATAGCATAAACAGCTGAATATTATCTAAAATAGCAGAAATAAGCTTAAATTATCTGAAGTAATTAGAAATAGCATAATTGTGAATAATCTGAAATATCTGAAACAATCTGAAATCTGAAAAAATCTGAACTAAGCAGAAATAAGCAAAATAAAATTGAAATTATCTGAAAAAAGCTTAAGATAGCAAAAACAGCTGAATATTATCTGAAATAGCAGAAAGAAGCTTAAAAGTCTTAGAAATTAGTAGAGAGAGTACAGTTTTGCAGAATTATGCTGGAAAAAGTTGAAATGAGTTCAAATAATGTGGAATTTGTTGAAACAAGCCTAAATTAGCATTAAAACAGCTTAATAGTAGCTAAAATAGCAGAAGAAGCTGAAATTAGCAGAAATAAGCACAAAGCAGCATAATCTGAATAATCTAAAATATCTGAAACAATCTGAAATCTGAAAAAATCTGAACTAAGCAGAAATAAGCAAAATAAAGTTGAAATTATCTGAAAAAAGCTTAAGATAGCAAAAACAGCTGAATATTATCTGAAATAGCAGAAAGAAGCTTAAATGTCTTAGAAATTAGTAGAGAGAGTACATTTTTGCAGAATTTGGCTGGAAAAAGTTGAAATGAGTTCAAATAATGTGGAATGTGTTGAAACAAGCCTAAATTAGCATAAAAACAGCTTAATAGTAGCTAAAATAGCAGAAGAAGCTGAAACTAGCAGAAATAAGCACAAAGCAGCATAATATGAAGTATCTGAAACAATCTGAAATTGAAAAAAATCTGAAATAAGTAGAAATAAGCAAAATAAAGTTGAAAATATCTGAATAAAGCTGAAATTGGCCAAAAACAGCTGAACAACAGCTAAAACAAGCAGAAACAATCTTAAATTACCAGAAGGAAGTTGGTAGAGCATGGTTTTGCTGAATTAGGCTGAAAAAAGTTGGATTGATTAAAAACATTGTTGAAATAGCTGAAAAAGCTGAAATTTGCATAAAACAGCTAAATAGTAGCTAAAATAGCCAAAATGTCTAAATCTTTCAAAAATTATATGAAAGGAGCATAATGATCTGAATTTAGCAGAAATAAGTCAGTAGAAGTATAAAAATGTTGAAGTTAGCTGCATAAAGCTGAAAAGAGTGCAAAGCAGTTGAAAAAACAGCTGAAATTAGCTGAAAGTAGCTGAATTTTTTTTAAAATTTTGTACAAGGAAGCTGAAGGAAGCTGAGCTAGTCCAAAATGTGAAAGGAGTAGTGAAATATTGTAAAGAGTTCCAAAGATATCAAGGATGTAAAATGAGCTCCATTCATTTTCAATGGGAAAAAAATGGCCGAAAAGGCTGAATATTTCAAAAAGCTAAAGTTGCACCAATACCAAAAGTCATAGCACCCATGTCCTAAATGAGCTGAACATTTTGATATATGAATTGTTGAAATAGCACAAAAACTGTAGGAGGAGTAGCGTGCCAAAAAACGTACGGAATCAGGATAGTAAATATAACTAGATTGCATTTCCTGAGAAAATGCATGTGTGAATGCCAAAATGGCCGCTTCACCCAACTTGCATGTTCAATCAAAACGGCCGCTTTACCTAATGTGCTTATTAAATCAAAATGGCTACCTTGTCTACTTAAATTGTAGAACCAAAATGGCAACAATACATGCATTGACTTACTTTGCAAGGCAAGTAACTGCCTTGTATATTGAACCAAAATGGCGGCCTCACCTAATTTGCATGTTCAATCAAAATGGCTGCTTCACCTAATGTATGTTAGAGATGGTCCATAGCTACAACCTCACCAAATTTCAGCTCTCTATGAATAAAGATGGCTGAGTTAAAGCCATTTGAAAGTAACATTGGCAGCCATCAGCTGAAATTGGTCAAAAACAGCTGAACAACAGCTAAAACAAGCAGAAAATATCTTAAATTACCAGAAGGAAGTTGGTAGAACATGGTTTTGCTGAATTAGGCTGAAAAAAGTTGGATTGATTAAAAAAAATTGTTGAAATAGCTGAAAAAGCTGAAATTTGCATAAACAGCTAAATAGTAGCTAAAATAGCAAAAATATCTTAATCTTTCAAAAATTTGCTGAAAGGAGCATAATGATCATAAGTCAGTATAAGTACAACAATGTTGAAGTAAGCTGCATTAAGCTGAAAAGATCGCAAAGTCGTTGTAGAAACAGTTGAAATTAGCTGAAAGTAGCCGAAATATTTTTAAAAAATGTACAAGGTAGCTGAAGGAAGTTGAGTTGGTCCAAAATGTGAAAGGAGTAGTGAAATATTGTAATGAGTTCCAAAGATATCAAGGATGTAAAATGAGCTCATTGAGTTCATTTGAGCTCCATTCATTTTCAATGGGAAAAAAATGGCCGAAAAGGCTGAATATTTCAAAAAGCTAAAGTTGCACCAATACCAAAAGTCATAGCCATCATGTCCTGAATGAGCTGAACATTTTGATATATGAATTGTTGAAATAGCACAAAAACTGTAGGAGGAGTAGCGTGCCAAAAAACGTACGGAATCAGGATAGTAACAGATGTAATTGTAACACTAGAAAAACCGCATTTCCTACGAAAATGCACGTGTGAATGCCTCAGCGCCGCTCCGCCCTTCTCGCGGCGACCGCGGGAAGTCGAGCTGGTCCACCCCGAAACACTCTCGTGCCTTTCCCGTACCCGTTCGGCACCCAGTGCGTGCACTCAATTTGGTCCACATTCCAAAATGGCCGCCTTCCCATTTATCGTACAACGTTGACGCCAGAGGGTTTTCTGTGCGTCTTGGTGAATTGGACAAGTGTACCAAATTTCATGATCCTACGTGAAACTAAGGCCAATGCGGAGGGTAGTTTGAAATTTTCTAGGTGGCGCTCTTGAGCCCTTTCTGTTGCAATTTTGGCCACGCCCCCAAAATATGTAATCGTTCACCAGTCGCGGAGGGTAGTTTGAAATATTCTAGGTGGCGCTCTTGAGCCCTTTCTGTTGCAATTTTGGCCACGCCCCCAAAATATGTAATTTTTCACCAGTCCTGACGAGTCTGCCAAATTTGGTGAGTTTTGGGATATGATAAAGCTCCCAAAAGGCCAAACGTATTGTGACGGCGTTACGTCTGATTCGCCACATCGCCACGCCCACATGCTCCACCCAAAACAACCAGTCGTGGAAAGCTTGTTACAGCAACATGTCTTCGGTCACTGGACAGACCGTCACGCTGATTAGGTAACAGGTGTCCGATCGGGATGTTCAATGTACAACTGTACACTTCCTGTTGTGAGGGGGCGTGGCTTAATTATTGTCATGATTTGACCATTCAGTATTGCAGGGGACCGGATGTGGGTCAATCACTGAAGGTTTGATGTATTAGACTGTTTTCGTGTAGGTGCTATTAGTGTTTCGTTTGTGACGGCGTGACGGCTGATTCGCCACATCGCCACGCCCACATGCTCCACCCAAAACGGTCAGTGTTGGAAAGCTTGTTACAGCAACATGTCTTCGGTCACTGGACAGACCGTCCCGCTGATTAGGTAACAGGTGTCCGATCGGGACGTTCAATGTATAACTGTACACTTCCTGTTGTGAGGGGGCGTGGCTTAATTAATGTCATGATTTGACCATTCAGTATTGCAGGGGAGTGGTTGTGGGTCAATCACTGAAGGTTTGATGTATTAGACGGTTTTCGTGTAGGTGCTATTAGTGTTTCGTTTTTCATGGCGAGATGCCTAACTTTGAGGCCAGGCCACGCCCCTTCAGCATATATGAAAATGCGAGGTTTTGATCATTTGTTACTCCTGCATGTCTGAGTGATGAGTCTGCCAAATTTGGTGAGTTTTAGGGTATGATAAAGCCCCCAAAAGACCATTTCATTTTAGCTCCATTCATTTTCAATGGGAAAAAAATGGCCGAAAAGGCTAATTATTTCAAAAAGCGCAACTTGCAGCATTACCAAAAGTCATAGCTGGATTGTCCTGAGCGAGCTGAACATTTTGATATATGAATCGTTGAAATGGCACAAATACTCTAGGAGGAGTAGCGTGCCAAAAAACGTACGGATGGAAGATAGTAACATCTATAAAGAATAATAATAAATATAAACACAATCTCTATAGTGTGAATGCCTTGTTGGCATTCACACAACTAGAAAAACCGCATTTCCTACGAAAATGCACGTGTGAATGCCTTAGCGCCGCTCCGCCTTTCTCGTGGTGACCGCGGGAAGTCCAGCTGGTCCACCCTAAAACACTCTCGTGCCTTTCCCGTACCTGTTCGGCACCCAATGCACGCACCCCATTTGGTCCACATTCCAAAATGGCCGCCTTCCCATTTATCGTACAACGTTGACGCCAGAGGGTTTTCTGTGCGTCTTGGTGAATTGGAGAAGTGTACCAAATTTCGTCACATTGATTAGGTAACAGGTGTCCGATCGGGACGTTCAATGTACAACTGTACACTTGCTGTTGTGAGGGGGCGTGGCTTAATTAATTTCATGATTTGACCATTCAGTATTGCAGGGGACCGGATGTGGGTCAATCATTGAAGGTTTGATGTATTAGACTGTTTTCGTGTAGGTGCTATTAGTGTTTCGTTTGTGACGGCGTGACGTCTGATTCGCCACATCGCCACACCCACATGCTCCACCCAAAACGGTCAGTGTTGGAAATATTGTTACAGCAACATGTCTTCGGTCACTGGACAGACCGCCACGCTGATTAAGTAACAGGTGTCCGATCGGGACGTTCAATGTACAACTGTACACTTCCTGTTGTGAGGGGGCGTGGCTTAATTAATGTCATGATTTGACCATTCAGTATTGCAGGGGACCGGATGTGGGTCAATCACTGAAGGTTTGATGTATTAGACTGTTTTCGTGTAGGTGCTATTAGTGTTTCGTTTGTGACGGCGTGACGGCTGATTCGCCACATCGCCACGCCCACATGCTCCACCCAAAACGGTCAGTGTTGGAAAGCTTGTTACAGCAACATGTCTTCGGTCACTGGACAGACCGTCCCGCTGATTAGGTAACAGGTGTCCGATCGGGACGTTCAATGTATAACTGTACACTTCCTGTTGTGAGGGGGCGTGGCTTAATTAATGTCATGATTTGACCATTCAGTATTGTAGGGGACCGGTTGTGGGTCAATCACTGAAGGTTTGATGTATTAGACGGTTTTCGTGTAGGTGCTATTAGTGTTTCGTTTTTCATGGCGAGATGCCTAACTTTGAGGCCAGGCCACGCCCCTTCAGCATATATGAAAACGCAAGGTTTGATTCGCCACATCGCCACACCCACATGCTCCACCCAAAACGGTCAGTGTTGGAAATATTGTTACAGCAACATGTCTTCGGTCACTGGACAGACCGCCACGCTGATTAAGTAACAGGTGTCCGATCGGGACGTTCAATGTACAACTGTACACTTCCTGTTGTGAGGGGGCGTGGCTTAATTAATTTCATGATTTGACCATTCAGTATTGCAGGGGACCGGATGTGGGTCAATCACTGAAGGTTTGATGTATTAGACTGTTTTCGTGTAGGTGCTATTAGTGTTTCGTTTGTGACGGCGTGACGGCTGATTCGCCACATCGCCACGCCCACATGCTCCACCCAAAACGGTCAGTGTTGGAAAGCTTGTTACAGCAACATGTCTTCGGTCACTGGACAGACCGTCCCGCTGATTAGGTAACAGGTGTCCGATCGGGACGTTCAATGTATAACTGTACACTTCCTGTTGTGAGGGGGCGTGGCTTAATTAATGTCATGATTTGACCATTCAGTATTGTAGGGGACCGGTTGTGGGTCAATCACTGAAGGTTTGATGTATTAGACAGTTTTCGTGTAGGTGCTATTAGTGTTTCGTTTTTCATGGCGAGATGCCTAACTTTGAGGCCAGGCCACGCCCCTTCAGCATATATGAAAACGCAAGGTTTTGATCATTTTTTACTCCCCCATGTCTGATTGATGAGTCTGTCAAATTTGGTGAGATTTAGGATATGATAAATCCTCCAAAAGGCCATTTCATTTTAGCTCCATTCATTTTCAATGGGAAAAAAATGGCCGAAAAGGCTTAATATTTCAAAAAGCGAAAGTTGCAGCATTACCAAAAGTCATAGCTGGATTGTCCTGAACGAGCTGAACATTTTGATATATGAATTGTTGAAATGGCACAAATACTCTAGGAGGAGTAGCGTGCCAAAAAACGTACGGACGGAAG
Source organism: Garcialebias charrua (assembly GCA_038048925.1). Lineage (NCBI taxonomy): Eukaryota > Metazoa > Chordata > Actinopteri > Cyprinodontiformes > Rivulidae > Garcialebias > Garcialebias charrua. Next base: position 19,498 of record JBBPBX010024662.1, read on the forward strand.
ATAGTAACACACGAGAATAAGAGGAGCAAGTGATACAGAAGGTGCTGGTGATTCTGGTACTGGTGACTGAAGAGGGACAGGTGAGTCAGCTGAGTTACCGGTATATAAAAAAAAAGGGGGAAAAAAGGAAAATAATAAATGTCCTTACCTTTATGGAGGGGCAGAAGGTGCTGGTGAGTGAAGAGAGACAGGTGAGTCAGGAGAGGCAGCTGAGTTTTATAAAAAAGAAATTAAAAAAAGAAAAGAAAATGTCGTTACCTTTATGGAGGGGCAGGTGATGCAGAAGGTGCTGGTTATGCTGGTGAGTGAAGAGGGACAGGTGAGTCAGGAGAGGCAACTGAGTTATAAAAAATAAAAAAAAAATAACAAAAGAAAATGTCTTTACCTTTATAGAGCAGGTGATGCAGAAGGTGCTGGTGATTCTGGTACTGTGGATGAAGAGGGGCATGTGAGTCAGGAGAGGCAGCTGAGTTATATAAAAAATAAATAAATAAAAAAAAAAGAAAAGAAAATGTTACCTTTATGGAGGAGCAGGTGATGCAGAAGGTGCTGGTGATGCTGCTACAGGTGAGTGAGGAGGGGCAGGCGAGTCCAGAAAGGCAGCTGAGGTGGAGCTGCCAGATCTGTTATACTCTTGGGCACGCTCCCAGCCTGAGCAAAGACGAACGCTTGATAAATTACTGTCAAATTCAGAATACATATATGAAGACGATGAAGATGAGATGAAAACAGGGGCTTTTGCTTTGTCCTTCTTAATAAAAGTATGAGATGTCGTCCTTTTCCAGGACAGGTCTGTTTCGTCCATGTTAAAAACTTGTTCAGACCTGTAGCCCCCCTCAGAGATCAGGACGCAGTCTCTCCGTGCAGAGTAACATTTTTTAATCAAAATCACTTTTGAAATTTGTCTAACCATCCCGTTCCACTTTTTCTTTAATCGTCAGCATCTTCCACTGGCGTTTTGGTTCCCCGCCAGAAACTTTTGAACTCACAGAACATTTAGAAACCATAACGCCGTGGTAATGCTTGAAGTTTAGTTAACAAAATCGAATGTAAACAGACGGTAACAGCCAATCAGCGGCTGTGAAAACAGAGCTGACGTAACTGAGCCAATCAGCGCCTGGGTTTCTAAGCACAATTCTCTGTTTCTTAAAGAGACATGTCCTGACATGATTTCTTTCTTTTGAAGCTTAATTTTGGAGAGTTGAATTTTCTTTTAAAAAGTTTTCCATATGGCATGAATTAAATTTTGTATTTGAAAGGCCGGTTCAGCAGTCATGACTTGGCTTTGGAAAATACTGTTTTGCAGAAAACAGCTGCTGGAGGCACTACAGTTATAACATAGCATTGACTTGAGGGAAATGTAGTCCTTATGAGTGGCTATTACAGTACAGTGGAGGCTGAATGACAGAAAGCTACAAAATGGTGGCGCCTGTCCGAATATTTTTTTTTTGTCATTAACTTTTTCACAACCACATCAGTACAGTGATATTACTGCACAGTCCACAATCATGTGTCTTGCACATTTTTTTGTCCAATACACAGTGGTGGGCCTCCGACCGCTAGGTAGCGCTGTTGCGCTAATCCGCTTGTAGCGTTGCTAAATAATCTGTTAGCTTTACAGCGGATTGACTAAGTTTTATAATTCATAAGCGGATTTATGCTATTTTTATTTAAAATGCAGTACCGCTAATAACTAATTATCTATCAGTAAAAACGAAATAACGTATTTACGAGCAGCGCCGGATGTGGTCCGTCACAAAAAAGCGTCCCCCTCAGTCTCTTGGTGTGTGCTCTCTCTATAGCAGTTAGCAGCCAGTGTGTTACTCTGCAGCCTTATTGCTTGTTTTCGAAGAGTCAGACGAAGACTTTTTAACATGGAGGGTGAACTTATGGATGTTTCTCAGGGCCTACGCGACGCGTCTGGATTTAAAAATAGAATTTCGCCACATTAGCACTCTTCAAAATGGCGTCCGCGACGGCCAAAGAAGCCAGGATTTTACAACAAAACACGGTAAAACAATTATTTCTTTGCTGAGAAAAAATATATTTCATAGCTGACGTTATAGCACAAGTTTTTCTGAGCTTGAGAGTTTCACGAAATGGTCAAATCTGCTGGATTTATACTTAAAAAAGTGAACTTTAAGTATACATCTTTTTGCTAAGGGTCTCCTGGTTCTGGAGGAGTTCTGACCCACTCTTCTTTCCATTGTTGCTTCAGTTCTTTGAGGTTTCTGCTCAGCTCTCTGAAGGTTTCAGGTTCAGGTTCTGGACTCTGACTGGGCCGTTGATTTGATTTGATTTGATGTTTATTCATTCATTTTAAAAGAACAATACAAAACAGTTTCATCAGATAGAAGAATACAAGTAGGATCAAAATGAAAGGAGCAGAAAGAAGATGAAATCTTATTATATCTGCCCCTTATTTATTTCACAGTTTGTTCAACCAATGATAACCTTCAAACTACATCACAAAATGAATAAATCTACTAATTTATCTAACTGTAATACTGTACACAAACACACTAAGCTACATCATATATAGTTTTTGAGCAAGTCCTTTTCGACCTTTTTCTTAAATGTATACAACTCAAACAACTTACTGTATAACAGTTCATGCACCGCTAGTTGGCAGTGTAGTGCAAATATTGCATAACTTGCTGCTACCAATTGTTGAATTTAATTAGCGGATTAGAATTAGCTTCCCCTAATTTTCATAAGACATTAGTGCTTTTGAAATTGCGGACCTAAATAAATTAATTAGTGCTTTAGAAATAGCGGAACTAATTTTTGGATTAGCGTTGCCCACCACTGCCAATACAGTATATGGACTCCACGCCCACAAACTGCGATAGAGCAAGTCTGCTTTAGTCGAACCACGAAGTAGCGAGGGACTACTGTGCAGAAACACATGTCCAGAGGACCCAAATGATTTTTTTCACCCACTGTAGATGTGTCTGATCTAAAAGCTTTAAAAAATAAATGAAACTAGAGATCATTATAACCTCCAAGTGAAAAATGATGCGCGTGTAGTCAAAATCAGGTGACCAGGTGGTTCTGAGAAACACATTAATGGTGCCAAATTAGAACGAAGCTATTGTATCAAGAACTTAAACAGTTGTTGTAATGCGATGCTCCATCTCTTTACTAATATGGGTTTTTATTTTCATGTCTGTAAAGGAAAAGTCATGAGCTGCTCTGGGGGCAGTCAATCACATCGTAAGTAAAACATTTATTAAGATACTCTGATGCATGCTCAATAATGTCCAGAGGACCAGACTTAGCTTTTTTAGATTTATTAAGATAATCACACCATCAAATAAATACTAGTTTAAAATATACAAAATTTTGCTAAAAAAAACAACGTATTTTTGTTTTTTAACAAAGTTTTAGGATACAGTTATTTTCCTTGATGCAATTCATATCCGCAACCACCGTCTTTTTCTTCTTCTTTTGGCTGTTCCCTCTTCAGGGGTGGCCAGAGGAGTTCATCCTCCATCTCACTCTGTCCTCTTTTAGGATATTTAGAAATCAAGGCAGCTGATAGACAATATTATTTTATTTTTATATAGCAGATAATAATATTAATAATGAATTTAATTTATAACGCACTTTTCATTAGTGAAAATCTCAAAGTGCTACACACATCCATACACCGGTAGCGGCAGACTACCATGCAGGCGCTTTCCAGTCCTATAGATGCATTTTTCCTTCCTGACAAAAATATATAAATTGCACTAATACAAATTGCACTAA
>JBBPBX010024662.1:23574-39499 GCA_038048925.1 Garcialebias charrua
CCTCCTTCTCTCTTGTTAGCTGCCGCTAGCCTGCCAGTTACCTTTGAAACTCAGTCTTTATGTGAGTAAAAGTATCAATGACTTACTAAAAACATTGTGGAGTTCTAAATCTGTTGACAAAAATGCAAATTCATACAAAGTTGTTTATTTTATTTTGATTCATTGGTGTATTTTAATGACTTTGTTGTGGCAAACTGAGAATATGTTTAGTACCATTTACGGTAGTTTGTTCCTTCTGTGTTCAGTTGTATTTTTTATTTTATTTATTATTTAAATATTGAAACGGTTTCTTGTGCCTCAGAGAGCAAGCAGCGCCACGGTCGTTCTAAACTTGTGACACTTAAACAACATCAGTAAAACAATGAATAAGAATCATGCATTCTTTCTAGGGTTCTAGGGACGAGAACGAAGGAACAAATTAGGAAATGTTTTTTTTTTTTTTTGTGAAAATGTAGTCTGATTTAAGAATGGCTGATGAAATTTGCTGAGGACGCTGAAACTAACTTATTTACCGTAAAAACCGGTGTATAATACGCAGTATTTTTGCTCATTTGCATGTCCTGCGTATTATACACCGAAGCGTATTATTTATGGATTTTTCCCCATATTTTTAGACCCATTTTTGGCTCTGATATCTCAGTTTTTCATTTTGGCCAAAATGGTGCAGTACCAGTTTCGGCCGCTATGGGCGCTAATGCACCCTGTAGGTAGTCTGTTTAATACCTGCAGACTGTACCAAAAATATTTATTTTAATTAAATTCAGCTGTACATTACAAATTAAGTCATCTAGAGACTTCTTTTAATTCTGTTAGTTTAAATGTCATCAAATGAATAACCTTGTGTGTTACTTGTATAAGCATTATTGAATCCAATGTTTGATAGTCATCAAGACTGTTTAATTCAAACTGTTTAAATTCATGCTGAATAGCAAATGTTATTCCAAAATGTTATTCATGAAGGATTTCTCTTCTCAAACCTGCAGTGAAGATTCAGTGACACTGTTTATCTCATTTTAGTTTGAGCTCAGGACAATCTCCTCAGAAGAGACTTTTGTTTTTGTCCTAATTAATAATCAGATGAATAATATCTGTTTTTGCTATTATCATTAACATAGGTCCCATATGTGATGCTTTAATGACGTTGTTTTAACCAAACCAACAGGTTAACAGTGTTGTGTGTAGTGTTAAGATCAGTTTTTATCATAAAATGCTGACATCTGAAACTAACACTTTATCTTTCTGACAATTTGTAATGTTTGATTCAAATTAAAAGTAATAAAAGTATTACTCTCCCTTCAGGATTAACTCCCAAAAAGTTCATTACTGAGAGTTATCAGAGAAGTGTTTCTGAGGTCACGGTTGTATCACTATAGTTTCAATGGGTTTGGCGCCATCTAGTGGCCATAAAAAAGACTGTCACGGCAGCGCGTATTATACACCGAAGCGTATTATCTACGGGTTTTTCTGATTTATTTCCCAAAATTGGCCAAAGCGTATTATACACCGGAGCGTATTATACACCGGAGAATACGGTAAGCTGGCATGCTAGATACAAGCTCAAAGTAAATGGTAAATGGACTGTATCCTGATGCATGCTCAATAATCCAGGTAGAAAAATAAAATAAAAATAAGAGTTCAGTCTGGTCCTCTGGACGTTCAAAAAAACAATTTGTAGAAATGTTTCGTCTTCTTCAGTCTTTCGGATGAAAGACGTAACATTTCTACATTTGTTGTTGTTGTTGCTGTTGTTGTTGTTGTTGTTGTTGTTGTTTTTTAATGTCCAGAGGACCAGACTGAACTTTTTTTAGATAAATGGACTGTACATATATAGCATCTTTCCATCTTATCGAGATACTCGATGTGAGAGTATGAGAATTATTGGATTTGATACCCGGATTATTGAGCATGAACTTTCTTGTCTTGAACCACTTTGGCTGTGGCTGCCTGCCTGGGAGGAGTCGACGAGGGACAGGACGGCCTCCAGAAACCATCTTGGCTCCAGCAAACTGGTTGGGCCACATAAGTTGTTTACGGCTTGGTGGGGGAACAGCGTGCTGGAACTACTCTGACTGATGAAGCCCTCTGGAGTGAGGGTGAAACGTTTCTACTAAAAAAGAAACTGTCCAGATGACCTGATTGAGAATTATCAGATACTCGATGTGCTTTACAACACAATCTGTGTCCTCATTAACCCATTCATACAGCACTCTACTAGATCTCTACAAAGCTAATTGAACAAATCATTCTAAAGAGACTAATCGGAGCTTTATCACATTCATACATCATCGGAGGCAAAGAGGGGTTCAGTGTCTTGCCCAGGGACACTTGGGCATGTGACTGCTGGTGGAATCGAACCTGCAACAGCATTGGCAGACGACTGCTCTAACCACTCTGCTTCCAGCAGGCTGGAACAGATCTGAGCTGAACGCTCTGATACATGACCGACTGAAATGGAACAGAGCAGTTAGACTGCAACAAATGTCCAAGGAAAATCAAAATAATGTGAATGCTGAATCAGCATCAAATACTTTTCTACAAAGGTGGTTTGTAGTGGAAATCCAGTATTAGAAATTTCTAGGAGTGCACCGATTGCAGTTTTCTGGCTGATCACTGATCTCTAAAAAAGCCTGACCTGCCGATTCTGATTTTGGCTGATTATAAGAGACACTGTCAGGTGTTACAAGGTCACAGTGCACCTTCAATTTTCCAATATTATTTTATTGAAAAACATACCCAACAAACAATATCCTAGAAACAATACAAACTTGTTTTAACTGGCCATGAGGTAGTTCTCTGAAATATAAATGAAGTTTAAATAATTGTTGTTAAAACAAAAACAAAAAATCTGTAAAATTGGTTTCTCATGCAAGTATCGTCCGATTTCCCAAAATTAAGGAAATCGGGGCCGATTTATTGGTGCACCCCTACTGCTTTCTGAGATCCAGAAGGATACTGACTACTTAGAAGTGCTTCAAACCTCCTCCTGTGTGTAAACCTCCTCCTGTGTGTTAGTTTGTTGTTGGCTGAGTGAGGAGATGGTCCAGTTCTGTGATCAACCTTCACTAGAGATAAGAAAATGTAGATCTATAAAACTTTCTCCAAACCAGGATTTATAATCAAAAAGTCTGTTTAATCTCTGCTCTATCATTTTCTTTGTTTTACTCTAGAAACTGGTGATTCAGATGAAGAACCCAAAGCCCCAGAGATCCAGAGAGACCCCCTGCTGCAGCTGGTCTCCCTGCAGAAGGCCTCTGGCTGCTGGCTGCTTGATGCACATCTGGCTGATGTGCTGGGAAAGAGCAGCAAGGAGGTGGACAAGTCCAAACCTGCGGCGGTGGGTCAATGTTCCAACTTAATAATCAGTTTTGATCATTTTGAAACATAAATAGTAAGCTGAAAAACTATAATCACCATCACTGGTATTTAAATTATTTTCAATAAAATATTAGTAATGGACCTACACAAAATGATCCAAAACAATAAAGTAAAATAGGAAAACACTTAAGTATGTGAAGGTGCTATTTATAAGACTGAGTTTGTTGTGGCTACTTGGACTGATGAAGTCTTTTGGATAAAAGACAAAACATTTCAACAAAAAGGAACCGACCAGAGGACCTGACTTAACTTTGTTGGACCTAAAATGTTATTTTTTCCATTTAACTTAATCAATCTGAATTATTTGTGTGGATCCATGACTAATAAATAAATTAAAAACCTAATTTATCCATCCACTTTAACAAAACTAAATGTGAAGGGGTGTGGCTAGTTTATTAATCCATCATAAACATGCAATCTTTAGTTAAGCTTATTTCATGGTTTTATTTACAGATGTTGTCTTGACCATAATTACCAGTAGTTTCTTTTTGTGAAACAGGTCAAGGAGGAAGTTTACACCACCATTCTGGCTCTGATTTGGCTTCATGGTTTCAAACTGGATGCAAAAGAGGAGTGGGAGCTTCTGTCTGTGAAGGCTGCGTCATGGCTTCATGCTCAGAATGGTACTATGAAGGTCCACTGTTTTACCGTGTTCAAATAAAATCACTTTTCTAAACATTTTATTCTTGTTTTCAGCTCCGTGTGTGTTGGAGTGCGTTGAAGCTGGAAACGCTCTGCTGGGTTGCAGCGTGAAGAAAGAAGCTCTGGGGCTCTGAGCTTTTCTCTGGAGAGGCTTCACCTTCAGGATGGTTTAACAGAAGCAGGCTTTGTCCTTCTAACAAGCTTTCTGCTGCATATTACTGGTGCAATATTTAGCCATATATTTGCCTATGTGCCTGAGTTTATTTTTACTTTATTTGTGCGAAAAATGCTAAGGAACACAAAATACGTTTAGTTTAGCTTTGAATCTGAAATGGATTCCATAAATAATCTAGAATTGATTAATTATTAATGAACCCAAATTAAGGTATGTCCAAATGGGAATCCAATGAATGTATGTCTGGTGAATAAACGGTTGGTCATCAATCATTGTGGAACTTCCTTCTTCTTGTCTTGATTATAACTTTTTTTTTCTTCATTTTTTAGTTACCAGTATTTAAATCCAGGTCAAAATCATTCCCATCAAGCAGGGCTGTTAAAGCTGAAACCACTTAGGACATTGGTAATTTGGTGCAACGTACATTGTATAATGTTTCTCACATTTCATAGTATCAAAATGTCTTGACCTTTTTGGACACGTTCCTTCACCCCAGCTCCAAGTTGAAGACCACAAATAATGGTCAAATGTTATAAAAAGTCCTTGGTTGTCCGAACCAAAGCTTCTGATCCGCTCAAGATAATGTAATAAAACTTTAGACACATTTGTACCAGCATTAAGTAACGTGTCTCGGTATATTTTGGTTTCCCTAACTCTTAAGATGAGAGTGCGGACGTACTGCGGAACGCTCAGCTCCGCAGGAGTCATATGAATCATAAAAACTAAAGCGGATCAATTTGAAAAAAATCATTTCTTTCAGCGGGGTTGTCACTTCTTTCGCTAGTCCTGAGGACGGCTGAAGCCGGGAAGAGCTGAAGGAGAGACGGTTCTGCTACCATCGTTAGCCCTGTCGGGGGCTAGTGCCGGGAGGCTCACGTTCCTTGTCCGCAGTCGGGTCCGTGGTTGGAGGGCTGCAATCTGGAGGTGTTTGGAATCGTGGTGGGGACAAATTATTAGTGGTCGGTGGTGGATGGACGCCGGCTCTTCGCCTATTGAGTACACAAGCTAACGTCTGCGGCTAGGTTTTGGGTGTGGAGGCGTTTCTTGGCGGATGATGACGCGGAAGGGCTGGTGACCTAGATTTCTGGAGTGACGTAACTTGGCTGTCTTTGACCCGCAGGAGCGGATATTGCAGGAGGAGCTGGAAGCGGACGAAAAGGAGGTCTTTCATTCTTTCCAGCTGACATTAAAGGGGACCACAGATGCAAAAATCACTTTTTAATGTTTTTTTTACTCAACTTTGGGTATTAACTTCATAAAAAAACAGTCCTTGTGCCAAAAAAATGCACCCAGTGGTTTATTTACTCTAAGTAGATTTATTTATTTTTGATAAATACACCAGGATTCACACTTCCTGCAGTTATTGACGTCACAGGCCGTAGCCAATCACCTCAAACCTGAGTCCAGCCCCTCACCTAGCAACCCCTGGTTAGGCTCAACCCACTTCTGTATTAAACACATGACTGTTGTTTTTCATGATTTCATCTCATCTTTTGTTTATATGTTCTTAATTTCATGTGTACAGCACTTTGTTGCAGCTGTGTTTTTTTTAAATGGCTTTATAAATAAAGTATAATTGTTATTTTTATGTTTTAGTTCAATTTTTAGTGTATTTGCGATCGCTGCCAACGCGCAGCCGGCAAAAATTAAACGAGCGGACCCCCGGCTTAGGGACCGGTTGCGACGGGACCCTCTTCCGGCGCGATGGAGCGGAGCTTCAACTGTACAGCCTCATTTCAGCCTCGCAGCAGCCTCGCAGCAGCGAGGACCTTCTCCTTACAGATTAATTTACGGGAGACACTTGGTAAACTTTGTGTTGTCTTGACTGGAACAGCGATAACTCCCAAAATCTCCGCGTGCAACGAGCGGAGCTGGCGAAAACCGGAAGAGGAACAAGCTAACATTAGCTTCGGATTCGGCAGGTCTCATGCTAAAAGGAGCAGCTCATGGCGGCGCGCTCAGACGGGTTTCGGTAAGTTATCTTAAGCTAACACTAAGTCAAATGAGTAATAAAAAAGGAGCTAATTTTAAAACAACAACACATTACTGTAAAGGGGTTAAAGGGGGTCAGTTTAATACTGACCTCCTTTTTACCTTAATTAATCTACTTATTCAGATTGAATAGTAATTTCACGGATTCTCTTCTTTTTCAGTTTATTCAATATTTCTGTGATCTTTATGATGGATAAATAAACAGAGCCATTAAGTGACAATGGACACGTTAACTTAGTTTGATATGTCAAAGAGACACTATCATTTATTTAAAATAAATCAACTAAATTAACACCATTACACTTGATTGACATGATTTCACTTTCTTTCAATTCAAATACGTCAGCACACTTAAATTTAACACAACAGACTTAAATATTGGATGTTAACATATTTAGTCTGTGGGCTCTTTTAGCTTAAAAATATAGTTTCCAGCTTAGGTTGAGAGGGAAAAGAAATAGGAGGAAAGAATTAAGAAGAACATTATCCTGAGCATGAGACCAGAGTGACACTTCCCATCAGACTTCTGCTAAAATCCAGGTACGTTTTGTAAACAGCTCCTTTACCTTTTGACGACAGCCCGGTAAGAGGGAAGACACCAGCCTTCAGATGCACAGAGTCCTTTAGTCTCAGCACGTCCAAAACTGGTTTTAGTTTACGTTTCAACGTCTCCTGGCTTCCGCGTTGGTCATCAGAGAATATGTCAGCTTCAGGCCTCTGACTTCAAGATAAACTTATTCCAGGAGGGAATAAACAAAGTTTTTGAGCTCGGCTTGTTCGAAGTAGACTCATAACAGCCTGTTATCAGTCCTTAGCTGAAGACGCCGGTCGTTAGCTCTTGACCACACGTGTCCAGCTCTTGGGAAAGTTCACATCTCTTTGGAAGTTCCCAGCAACTCTCTGAAGCGTTTCAGCACAGCTTAGACTAGTACTTAAGGAAGGACCAGTCGAGGAGTTCATTTGTCTTATCAAACCCAAGGTTAACAAGCAGCAGCAGAGGGAGATTTGTTTAGGAACAGACAGAGAAAGCTGGAGCCTTGTTCAATGAAAAACAACTGATTAAACTGTCTTCTTATTTCTAAACAGAACAGTCGGGTCTCTGTGACCCGATATTTCCCTTTAACACAGCAGTGGACACAGTTTAACTCTCACAGAATAACACAGCTTAAAAGCACCATCATGAGAATGACAAAAGTTATTCTTTTGATCACATTAGGATCAAATCAAAGATAGAAATAGTCTCTTTTGGTGACTATATTTATCAGATTATAGCTAAATGAATGATTTTGTAGTAAATGTCTTGCTTCACTGAGAGGTCAGTAAAGGTCATCACTGGACAGTTCAAAAGTACACAGGTGTCTTAAAAGTGGACAAGGTCATGTCCACTACATCTCCCCCCTTTTGGAAGCCATCGCCAGTCCTTGGGGATGGGGTCCAACACGAAAGGAAACCTTGAACTGTCTTTGATCTTGAAGTAATCCAGCAAGTGGAAAAGAAAAATCAAAAATTATAATCCCATAAAGTTTTGGAAATTTCATACTGTTCGGAGGTAATCCCATTGCGAAAAGCTTTTAATCCTTTGGAAAACAAAGTCTGTTAACTCTTGGAAAACAAAGTCTGTGATCCCTTGGAAAGCAAAGTCTTACACTCCACAGCGGTAATTCCACAGCAGTAATTCCACCACGATTAGAGTTGGTGATTTCATCAGCAACAATTGTTTTCATAATCAGCATGTAGAGGGGATCCCTCGATTGACGCAGAGGAGGCGACCCTTGGATGGAGGTTGAAGACCAAGCGTTGGAGCTGCAGGTCCCCACATCGAAGGTTGTTGGCTGGTTGGTCTCCAGTCAGTGCCACTCTGGTTCTATGTGTCATGCAATTATGTGGTTTTAGGTGGGCTTATGATTGGGATTTTACATTAGGCCCTACCTATATGCACCTGGTATGTAAGCTATCATGGTTTAGATCAGCTATAATTACCAATTAAGGGGTGGATCAATTCTGTAAATTAGATATAGGGATCTATACCTATAGAATTTTGGAGGGCTTCTGTAACGAAGGCCTCTAATTCCAAACTATTCCTCCATTCATTACTTAGTTTAGGTTAAACTAAAGTAGAAAAATGAAATATAGTTTGATCTAAATGTCTGTTGTCTTTTAGACGAACGACGTAGGATTTGGTGTACCTAATAAATTTTGAAGTCTATGGCGAGACTCATCAAAATGAATAGATAATCTAGAATAGAAACGATCGAATCGGTTCAATTTAGAAATCGTGAGGCCAGTGTAGTTTATGGTACCTTGAGTAGCTTTAAACTACATTGACTCTTCAACGGTTGAGATTTAACAAAACGAACTGCATGTTGGCATAGTTAGATCCATCTTATGCATTAATCAATGTTAATACAAAACCTTTTTTGGCTGGGAGTGTCCAGAACCACAACAATATCTCAAATAATGACAACAGTAATGACTAAACAACAAGGAAACAACGTTTCACTGCTTCGACACACTCTTGTCGTCAGATTCCAAAGTGCAACACACAAGAAAACAGGTCTCAACTTTATGACCGAGGTCAACTTAAATCTTGTGGATTTAAATGGTTGTTAAGATTAGTTTTTGTTGTGGGTGTTGGACTTAGCGTTTCTAAGTTCAAGTTGGACAATGCGACTTATAGGGTGGGAAATATGGTAGTTTAAACCTGATTAGTTTATTTACTAACTTGTGTTTGGACGACCTTATTATCCCATGAAGTCGGTGAGTTTGTGAGATCTTTGTCTTTTGTGGAGTCATTGAACGCCTTGTAAGGTTTGATCTGATTTCGATGTACCCATTTAGCAATTGGCTCTTTGCGGCCTTTGCTGATTTTGATCTCGTAGACGACTGAGGACACTTTGTCTGTTATCAGATGAGGTCCAGTCCACCTGGGCATTAGTTTGCGGGCGAGAGTTCCGGTCCCGGACTCTCCTTTCCCGGTTGCTGGGGCGAACGTATAGTACCAGACTCTGTCTCCCACTTGGAGTTCATTGTGAGAGGCCTTCTGGTCATAGTACGCCTTGCGTCCTTCAGCGGACCTTTCCAGGTTTTTCTGGGCGAAAGCAAAAGTGTTTCTGAGGTGTACATTCAAATCTTTCATGTATTGTTGTGTAGTGTAGGCTGTCGCCATGACGGCGTCGCCTGGTTGGTACAACAGGTGTAGAGGGAGAGTCATCTGTCGACCGGTCATCATCTCGAAGGGAGAGATGCCAGTTGATGTGTGTGGAGTGGCTCTTATGGCCATGAGGACCAGAGGGAGTTTCACATCCCAGTCCTTGTGGTTTGCAGCCACGTATTTCTTCAAAATACTCACCACAGTTCTGTTTGCTCTCTCAACTTGGCCTGAAGCCTGTGGGTGGTAGCCGACATGAAAGTTGGCCTTGACGCCTAGCGTCTTCCACAGTTCTTTCATCACTTCACCTGTGAAGTGTGTACCTTGGTCTGAGTTCACCCGAAGGGGAAGTCCAAACCTTGAGAATATATGATTCATTAACAACATAGCAGTTGTTTGTGCTGTGTCGTTAGGAGCTGGTAGGCATTCTACCCATTTGGTAAATGCACAGGTTACCGTGAGAAAATATTTATTTCCTCTAGAGCTCTTAGTGAGTGGTCCAACCCAGTCGATCTGGAGGTCAGACCATGGGAATGCAATGCCTCTGCTTTGCAGTGGTGCTCTGTGAAGTGGTCTGGTTGGCTGAAACTGGCCACAGACCACGCACCCTTCAATGTAGTCCTTGACATCCTTTTTCATTCCAGGCCAATAGGCAATTTGTTTTAATGCCGTCAGCGTGGCTTTATCTCCTTTGTGTCCTGCGGACGGGAGATCATGGGCATGAACTAACATCACCCCCCTTTGGTCATGGGGAACCACGAACACAGGTGAGGACGTTGGTCCATGAGCGAAAGTCAGGATGCCCTTGAGTAGTTTAAGCTGTTTGCGCAGCTGATAAAGGACTTTAAGGTCTGGATCGGAATCCAGTTCGTCTTTAGACGGAGTGTTCTTGTCCGGATCAGTCAGGTACAGTATCATGGAGTTGATAGCAGGATCCGACTTCTGTAGTTGGATGATGTCTGGGTCAGTCAGTGCAGGTCGTACAGAGACTGCGTTGTCAGCAGGTCTGGCTGCGGCCTGTGCACGTGTGACTGCCATAACTCTGACTGAAGGTTGTGTTGGCAGAGTCTCGATTAACCAGGAGGGGTCGAAGGACCATAGAGGACCTTCGTCGGCTCCTTCTTTGGCTAAGGAGTCTGCAATGTCATTGTAGTGTTTGTCATCGCCAGGGACTCTAGAATGCCCTGGAACCTTCTTCCAGTAGATCTGTAAGTCATGTGATGTCACCAAGTGATCACACGCTATGAAAAGCTCTTTGTGTTTGACCACTTTTCTGTCGCTTGTTAGGAAACCGTTCTGTTTCCACACAGCGAGGTGACAAGCGAAACTCAAACGAGCATAGTTAGAGTCAGTGCAGATGACTAGCGTCTTGATGGAGCGTTCTACTACAATCTGGAGAGCTATTAGGATTCCTGCAATCTCAGCATACTGAGAAGTCTGAGATCCTAATTTGTAGCTGAAAGTTATCTGCTCTTGGCCTTGGAGGAGGACCCCTCCAACACCTGCTCTGCAGATCTTGTCGCGGAGGAATGAAGATCCATCCACGTACAATGTTGTCATATCTTTGCAGATATTGTCATCAAAGAAGTGGTGATTCGGGTCTTCAGTTACTGGGGTTTTTACCTCAACCGGCGGCTGGGTGGCTGGTACATCTTGTGTACACTTCTGGCAGATTGCCAAGTCCGTCCCCAGATGAGACTTCTTGTTCTGACCATAACGGATGTCTAGGTTAAAACTTTGAAGTGCCATGAGCCACGTTGCAACACGTGAGTTTGTCACCACACCATCTCTGATGCGTTCACTGTTAAGAAAAGTCACTGGCTGGTGTTGTGTTTCCACAATGATTTTCTGTCCACCAATGTAGCTGGAGAAATGTTTAACTGCCCACACTGTGGTCAGTAGAGCTTTCTCACAGTCTGAGAATCTCAACTCGGGGCCTGCCATCGTTTTGCTGGCGTAGGCTACTACACGTTTGTCTCTGTCGTGTATCTGGTACAGACCTGCACTTATGCAATGAGCTGAGAAGCCCACTTCCAAGTAAAACTCTTTGTTGTAGTCTGGGTAGACTAAACAAGGGGCTGACTTGATCCTGTTTATAAGAGCGTCCATTGCCTGTTGCTGTTTATCAGTCCAGACGAATGGAACGTCTTTCTTTAGGAGTTCAGTCAGTGGCTTTGCAAGGTCTGCATAGTTCTCTATGAACTGGTTCGAGTAGTTACACACGCCAAGAAAACTTTGTAGTTCTTTGAGATTGGTGGGGACTTTGAGATTGTCAAGGCCTTGGGTGCGAGTCAGCTGTGGTTGTACTCCGTCCGGACCTACAAGCAGGCCAACGTAGTCCACCTTGGTTCTGCACCATTGGCATTTTGACAGTGATATCTTAGCACCAGCAGTTGTCAGCTGATTCAGAACGTGGTCGATCTCAGCCAAATGTGAGTCCAGTGTTGGCTGCCTCAAAAGGACATCGTCCACGTAGATCAGTGTTCCACGCTCGTGGGCGTCTGGACATGCTTTGTTCAAGAAGATGTTGAACTCTGCAGGTGAGTTAGCGTAGCCAAAGGGACACCTGTTAAAGGTGTATTGACGGCCACCAAAAGTGAAAGCTAGTTTGTACTGGTCCTCGGCGCGCACAGGGATGGTCCAAAAACCAGAGGCGACGTCGAGGGTCGAGAAGTACTTACCATTGGTGACCTTGGGCAGTTCCTGTTGGAGTTGCGTCATAGGCCATCTGGATAAGGGAACTTGTTTGTTTAGCTTTCGGTAGTCTATAGTGAGTCTCCACTTACCATTTGGTTTTAACACCGGCCATAAAGGCGCAGAGTAAGTGCTGTTACAGTATCGGATGATACCTTTTTCTAACAGGTCATTAATGATTTCTCTGATAGGTTGATGTGCTGCCAGAGGAATCTTGTACTGTCTGACAAATGCAGGGGGAGCATTAGGCGGGGTTGGGATGCTCACTGTGTGGAGCGTGGTCAACCCACAATCCATCGAGTCAGTTGAGAATGATTTTTCATATTTTAGCAGAACTAAAATAAACAGGAGTTTTTGTTTGTGTACAGAACAATTTTAAAGCTGGTAATTTTCACCATAAAAAATGCTGACTTTATGATGTGTTGAGAGAAAACTCATCTATTAACGTCCAGCAGGGGGCAGCGTCGCGTATGTTATCACGAAGCGACTGAGTTTAAATCAGTACATGGAAAGAAAACAACCTATTAGGGTTAGTTTTCAGTAAGAACGTGATAATTGCTCGAACCGCTTTCTTGTCAGAGACAAGTTTATGTTGCTAGACAGTGTTGATGGCTTTAAAATGAGTTTTTTAAACGCTCTGTGAAATCTCTTTTCACCGTGTGTGTGTGAACTGCGTCTGATTGTCACTCAATGTGCATCAGGAAATGACGACAAGAATGGGCGGGCCAACGCAGCGTGCGTAGCGCGTCACCAGCTTCGTACGTGAGCGAGGCGGAGCTCGCTACAAAATACGTGACGTCAACAAATCAATCACAGCGTATGTAGTTCATTCCCAAGCGTTCATGGTAAATGAAGTTTTCTTACCTTCGCCCAATGAAGTACCGGAAATGACGACAAAGTGGGCTGGTCGCAACGGCGTGCGACGTGATTGACAGCTCACAACAGCGAATCAGCGTTCGCTACAAGAGTGATTGACAGCTCACAGCTCTCGTTTCATCCAATCACAGCTCATAAACAAACGTGTACTAGGACACGTAGCTCTTTAACGTTAGCTTGCACAGCAGACCACAACTTCATAGACTCTTAAAAACAACTCAAACGCTACAATTTAACTTCCCAAAATGCTGAAACATGCGGCGCACATCTAGACAGGCCAACTTAGTCACGCTCAGTAACCCAGCACTGCAGCTGTTGAACAACACGGACTCTCACGGAGTCACTCCAGGTCGGTTCCGGTCCACGTTAGAGGAGCAGAAAACTCGGGTCAGAACCCATTAACCGACACGTTCTAACAGTATATGCTGCTTCGACCTTCTTTAAAATGTAAAAATACCACAACAGCAATCTTGTAGATGTTAAATTAGCTTTCAGGCTTCTGACTCGGCGGTCAAACAAAGCTTTGTACAGGAGTCCGCGTGAACTGGACCGAACCAGAACCTCCACAGACTACGGCTGACAAAACTTCACCTGAATGCTTCCAACAGCGTCTAACAGAGTTGAAACAATAATAATCTCACAGCTTCAAATGATAAAAACATGCAGAATCTGCCTGCTTTGAACACTTCCAGCCAAAATCATTATCCTCAGAGTTTAAAACTTGGATCCTTTTATGCAAACATG
The DNA here is from genome assembly GCA_038048925.1 of Garcialebias charrua. Taxonomy (NCBI): domain Eukaryota; kingdom Metazoa; phylum Chordata; class Actinopteri; order Cyprinodontiformes; family Rivulidae; genus Garcialebias; species Garcialebias charrua. The sequence goes on from JBBPBX010024662.1 coordinate 37,221, forward strand.
ACGTTACAGTTCATGACTGAGACCACAGATTTATCAATAAACTTTTAGAAGCCGATACGAGGCCACCAGATGTAAAGGGGTTAAAGGGGGGGTCAGTTTAATACTGACCTCCTTTTTACCTTAATTAATTTACTTATTCAGATTGAATAGTAAATTCACGGATTCTCTTCTTTTTCAGTTTATTCAATATTTCTGTGATCTTTATGATGGATAAATAAACAGAGCCATTAAGTGACAAAGACGTTAACTTAGTTTGATATGTCAAAGAGACACTATCATTTATTTAAAATAAATCAACTAAATTAACACCATTACACTTGATTGACATGATTTCACTTTCTTTCAATTCAAATACGTCAGCACACTTAAATTTAACACAACAGACTTAAATATTGGATGTTAACATATTTAGTCTGTGGGCTCTTTTAGCTTAAAAATATAGTTTCCAGCTTAGGTTGAGAGGGAAAAGAAATAGGAGGAAAGAATTAAGAAGAACATTATCCTGAGCATGAGACCAGAGTGACACTTCCCATCAGACTTCTGCTAAAATCCAGGTACGTTTTGTAAACAGCTCCTTTACCTTTTGACGACAGCCCGGTAAGAGGGAAGACACCAGCCTTCAGATGCACAGAGTCCTTTAGTCCCAGCACGTCCAAAACTGGTTTTAGTTTACGTTTCAACGTCTCCTGGCTTCCGCGTTGGTCATCAGAGAATATGTCAGCTTCAGGCCTCTGACTTCAAGATAAACTTATTCCAGGAGGGAATAAACAAAGTTTTTGAGCTCGGCTTGTTCGAAGTAGACTCATAACAGCCTGTTATCAGTCCTTAGCTGAAGACGCCGGTCGTTAGCTCTTGACCACACGTGTCCAGCTCTTGGGAAAGTTCACATCTCTTTGGAAGTTCCCAGCAACTCTCTGAAGCGTTTCAGCACAGCTTAGACTAGTACTTAAGGAAGGACCAGTCGAGGAGTTCATTTGTCTTATCAAACCCAAGGTTAACAAGCAGCAGCAGAGGGAGATTTGTTTAGGAACAGACAGAGAAAGCTGGAGCCTTGTTCAATGAAAAACAACTGATTAAACTGTCTTCTTATTTCTAAACAGAACAGTCGGGTCTCTGTGACCCGATATTTCCCTTTAACACAGCAGTGGACACAGTTTAACTCTCACAGAATAACACAGCTTAAAAGCACCATCATGAGAATGACAAAAGTTATTCTTTTGATCACATTAGGATCAAATCAAAGATAGAAATAGTCTCTTTTGGTGACTATATTTATCAGATTATAGCTAAATGAATGATTTTGTAGTAAATGTCTTGCTTCACTGAGAGGTCAGTAAAGGTCATCACTGGACAGTTCAAAAGTACACAGGTGTCTTAAAAGTGGACAAGGTCATGTCCACTACATATATATAATATATATATCAGAGTCAGAGTCAGAGAGTCTTTATTGTCATTTGCACCGCATGTGGTACATGAGATGAAAACGAGATTATGTACACGAGGTCCCAGTTACATCCAACAACAAATGAAAGAGAAAAACAGTAATAACATCGAGAACTAACTAAGAAAAACATCAACTAGTAATACACTAAGCCTAATATAGTGGGAATAAACAGCAGCACGAACATGAGTTTGTATGAGCAGATGGTCACAGATGAACACAGATGAACACAGCAACAAGAAAACATATCAGCATCACCATGATGTGATATTTTGCAGTGTTTATTTTAATTTTATTTTTATTTATTCATGAGTCTAACAGCCTCAGGGTAGAAGCTGTTCCTCAGTCTAGTGGTTCTACACTTGATGCTCCTCAAACATATATACATATATATATACTGTGTAGGCCTATTGCCATAGATATCATATATAGAACACTAGATACCGCATGGCCCGCTCTCGCCTATTGGAGCTGACGAGATTTAGGGCGGCCATCTTGGCGCTGTCGTCCGCTCCACTCAGCCTTATATATTTGGCTGGCACAATAAAGTATCAGCGCATTTAATCAATCATAACACGCTGAATAGTAATGCTATTGTCACATATTTAAATTTTAGGCATACAGCTATTAAAACTGCATGTATAGGAACGTATAGTTTAGCATATTTAAATAATTTTGGTGGAATACAATACTGTACTTTAATATATGTTTAGCAAGATACAACCAAAGATGCACACACACATTATGTATACATATTCAGATACTGTAATAATACATACTACAGTATATATATATATATATATATATATAAATACATACTACAGTATATATAAATATA
>JBBPBX010024663.1:6404-28928 GCA_038048925.1 Garcialebias charrua
CCTCCCACCACACCACCCCCGTCATCTTCAAGCGCAAGACAATGCTGAAGGAGGACTTCACCCCCCGTGTTGTCGTTGTAGTGAACGAGAAGGGTTGGATGGATGAATCCATGATGGCGTTCTGGCTAAACAAGTGCTTCGTCCATCACCCTGACGGCTTTTTCAAAATTAAAAAAGCCCTTTTAGTGATGGACAGCATGCGGGCCCACATCACCGCCACCATGAAAGATAAAATAAAATCACTCAACACCGTGCCCACAATCATCCTGGGTGGACTGACTAAAATGCTGTAGCCACTGGACATTAGTGTGAACAGATCCTTCAAGAGTGCTCTTCGGAACCTTTGGGAAGATTGGATGGTTTCCGGGGAGCACTCTTTTACGGCCACTGGGAGAATGAGGTACGCCACATTCTCCCAAGCGGTCAAGTGGATCGACAAAGCCTGGACGTCGGTGACCACCAAAACAATCCAGGCTGGCATTAGGAAGGCCGGCATCCTCCCACCGTCAGCTGGACCTGCTGAGGACTCAGACAGCGGTGAGGAGGAGGAGATGGAGGGAGAGGGGCCTTTTAATAAAAACCGTAAAATAAATATCTGTTTCTGTCATCTTTATGGGCGGGTGAGAGTGTAGTAATTTTAAAGCCGCTTTATTTATGTTGTTGTAACCGTCAAAGTGTATTTATTAACAAAAGTTAAACAGAGACACACTCTTACAATAATGTCAGCTAACAAATATTTTTTTAGGCATTTCTGTAGTTAAAGACCGTGTAAAGTGAATTTCAACATTTTCTTCAATAAACATTATAAATGTCATAATTGTAATCTTGTAAATGAGTAAAAAGTCTCAAAATTGTAGCTCAATTAATTTTGGAGTTATAGAGCAAACTGTGTATAAACATATTTCTATTTCAGGATTTTTTAGGCGTGTTTTAAACGGGACCGCGTTTCGTCACGCGGTCCTCATTAGTATAGCCCCACCCCCTGCAGCTCCAGCCGTATAAATTCGCCTCGGTGGAGCCGTTCACTCGCGAATCGCAGATAGCATCAGATAGCAATAGCATAGATATTTTGTTCATTGTTAGCTAGCTAATCAATTATGCCTCGTTCGTGCATCTTCCCTGGATGTCGCAATGGTCAGGGCACCCGTACAAATCATAACATGTTTTTATACCGCGTGGTTTTATACCGAGTATCTGTAATGCCTGGATAGGTCAATGGATAAAGCGCTTGCCTTCCGTCCCAAACCCCACGGGTTCAAATCCCGCATGGTACAACTCTTTTTTTATTTATTTTTTTATTCATTCCAGATTAAAAACACACAAGAAAACTATTTACAAAAACAGCGTAACTCTTGGAAAAAGTAGCTGCTGTTACAGACAGAACTCGGATAAAAACAGAGCAGGTTTACTGGCTCTGCTGTCTGCCTCTCCACTGTGGGACACGAGCAGGACGAGCGCAGCTGCGCTGAAACCACGCCCACGCACTGACACGCCCCTAGCGTTCCAGGGCAAGGCAAAATCATGTTTTTTCATGATTTTTGAGACTTAATTTTATAAGGTAAACAATGTTTTTAATCAGTCAGATTTAAATGGGTGATTAATAACACATATTTATGCCATGTGACAAACTAAAAACACACATTTAATTTCACTTTACACGGTCTTTAAATTTGAATGAAATTCAGCTCTCGCTGCACAACGGGTCTGCTCTGTGTGTGTGCGCGCGTCATGTTGTTTACGTTTTAAATTCAGCCCATTTGTAATCATTTATTAACAAAAGTTAAACAGAGACACACTCTTACAATAATGTCAGCTAACAAATGTTTTTTAGGCGTTTCTGTAGTTAAATTTTAATGAAATTCAGCTCTCGCTGCACAGCGGGTCTGTTCTGTGTGTGCGCGCGTCATGTTGTTTACGTTTTAAATTCAGCCCATTTGTAATCATTTATTAACAAAAGTTAAACAGAGACACACTCTTACAATAATCTCAGCTAACAAATGTATTTTTTGAGGTGTTTATCTTGCTAAAATTAAAATAGATGCAGGTCTGTTTGCTCGCTCACAGCGGGTCTGGTCTGTGGCTGCGCACACACGTTTTGTTTACGTGGTAGCAAAACTTTAAATTTAGCTGATTTGACAATTTTAATCATTTATTTAAAAAAGTTAAACTGAGACACACTCTTACAATAATGTCAGCTAACAAATATATTTTTTAGGTGTTTCTGTTGTTAAATTTTAACGAAACGCAGGGTTTCCACCCGCTGCGTGCACACGTATTGCTTCATCAGACGTAGCGAAACAAAATTTTAAATCCAGCTCATTTCACAATTACATTAATTTATTAAGGAAAAGTTCAGCTCAGACACATATTTACTATAATTTTTAGCAAACAAATAATTGTTTTTAAGTGTTAATCTTCTTAAAGCCTTGCTGTGCGCTCCTGTGGCAGACATTCGCAGCAGAGCTAAACACTCGGACCACATTTCCGGGTTGTCTCAAAATGTCCTTTTTTTTTCTTAGAATAATCGTAGATTTCTCTCTTTTTTTGCCTTTTTATATTGTTTAAAGACACAGTTTCCTTCATTGAATTATTGGGGGGGACAGATCTACATTTACCCAAGATTGGGGGGGTCGGACCCCCCCGACCCCCCCAGGATCTACGCCCCTGCATGTGACTGCTGGTGGAATTGAACCCGCAGCTCTCGCATTGGAGGCTCTAGCCTCTCAGCCACAGCTGCTCTCAGCTGAAGAGGATTATTATTTAATATGTGTAAATAAATGTAAAAAAAATAAAGTATTGTATGTAAAAAAGTTCATTTTTTAGACATTTATTTTGTAGAGTTAGCTGTTTGTTAATAAACGTTGCTGTGTGACAACTGGGACAAAGCATTCACTCAGAAATATATTTTTGTTATTCTTTTATGGAAAGAAAATTATATTGAGATATATATCGTATATTGTGATACATCATAAAAATATTGAGATATGAATTTTGGTCCATATCGCCCAGCCCTACCAGAAAGTTTCTATTTCTGTATTCCTGGATATTTTGGTGTAGAGGATTGAATTTTCTAGATGAATTTTACAAAACGTAATGCCGTAACAAGCGGTGAAGAAGAACAAGATTTATTTCAACAAGTCTGAATCGTGCACAGCTTAACCACAGGATACAAACAGTTCCTAACACAGCTTAGCTCCACACTTCACTTTAGACTGCAGTACCGGTAAATAAATACATACCTGTGTAACCCTGATGTTTGGTTTGATACCAGTGAACTGATGAATCGCTCACCCAGGAACTCTTCTCAGCTTCACAACATTTATTAACACAAACTTCATCTGTAACAGAAAAAAATATGTGGTTGGTGGTGGTCTGACATGTAGCTCCTGCCCCAACTCTGAGAATGTCAGGCAGTAAAAAATGCCGTCAAGCAGCCTACACTTCCAAAACGACCGTTTTGCTGTGCACGCAAATATTATGAATTATGGTAGTAACGTTTGTTTGTTTGTTTGTTTATTCATTTCATTTCAATTAAAAAACAATACAATTTCAAGAAAAAAACAAAATATAAAATGCCTATAAAATGAAAGGCAGCAGAAGAAGAATAAAATCTTATCAATTCTGCCCCTTCTTAACAAAATCATTTCAAACAATCTATTCAAACAATAATCACAAATAATACAACAAACCACAAAACTTATCACAATTATTCATTATGTTTCCCTAATATTAACTAACAACTATATCTCATCAGCATTATATTCTTGATCTTTTCCTTAAATACTAATAATGATTCCTCTTTTTTAATATCATTATTCAAACCAATCCATAATTCAATTCCCCTCATTAACGTAGACCTACCCCGCAAACTTCTAAACTTTGGCTTAACAAAAATATCCGTTCCTTTTAAATTATAACAACTACTCCTTTTTACAAAATACGCTTGTATGTTCGATGGTAAAATTGTGATTCTGAGCCCTGTACATTAGTAATAGAATAAAGTAGTCCACCAAATCATAAAACTTGAGTAATTTCGGTTGATAAAACATAATACTTGAAGGATGACAATAATGTTTTCTTGAGATAATTCTTACAGCTCTTTTTTGTAAAATTAAAATAGACTTGGTTACAGTTTTACAAGCTGTACCCCAGACACCAATACAATAAATTAAATGCGGCACAATAATTGAATTATACAGCAAACACAAAGCCATGTCAGTCAGTAAGTCCCTCGCTTTATATAGTACGTTTGTGAGATGTTTTCAAAATAAAAGCTGTGAATGATGTAATTCTTGCTATGTTATAAAATAATTTTTAATGTCCACCTGTGAATATGGATCCATAATATTTTTGCTTTTGCCACTGTTTTGTGTGGTCATTTGTTTGTTAATTATGTGAGAATGTCAATTTGTTTTCCCTGAAGTTACCAATAATACTAAAACAAAAACACCTTCAGATGTTACTGACCAATTTTCACCAAGATCTGATGTGGAATTTCAAAATTTAGGCCTCATTAATTTAGCTATTTTATTTTCCAGTTAACAGTTTCCATTCTTATTAAAACCAAACTGTTTGTTTTAAAGACTAGTCTCACATCACGCTGACAAAGAAACACCCCAGATCAGTTATAAAAATGCAACATGTTCTTTTTTTTAAACGTCCCTGAAACATTTTACGTTTTATTCATATTAAATTTTGTTTTTTAAAGACTTTGAACTGGCATGAATATTTAACCAAAAAACACTGAGAACTTTTCAGACATTATAGTTATAATTTTTTTAATACTATCCATTGCAATAACCCTGAATTGGCTCGTTTTCAACTTATTTCCTATGATTTCTGTTCTATAAGCGGCTACTTTTGTGTCAAACCCTGCACCCTGTGGTTTATATTCAGGAGCATCTTATTTATAGAATAGAATAGAATAGAATAGAATAGAATATATCTTTATTAGCATCGTCATTGCACCAGAGTACAAAACATTGCAATTGACGCACACACCGTCCTTAAGAGGGGACGTGTGCACAACAGCCGCAGCAGAAATTAATCCGCGCCGCAACAATCAGATATGGAAAAAAGTAAGGTAACATGAGGTTAATCAGTGGTATTCAAAAAAGATTCTATCACATTTTGTCTTACAGGACACTATATGATACATAAAAAACTCTACCAGCAAGCCAACAGTTATGACAAATTACATTTATGCATTTTGAGGTTGAGGCAGTGAGATTTCTGTCCATGAGCAATTCCAGATAGCAAACAGTTCTGCAGATGTAACCAGCCGGCCTCCGATAACGCTCACAGAAATTTCAAATCCCGGTTAAAAACTCACTACTACTCCATTGCCTTCAATGCCAGCTGAATTGTATTGGATCGTTTTATTTATGATCTGCAATGTTTTTATGTTTTTCGTGTTGTACTTCATTGTCTGTGTTGCCTGTTGCGTGTTTGTTTGTCCAAGCACTTTGGTGTGGACTTGTTCCTGTTTAACACTAGGATGACTGAATTTTCAAGATCCTGAGGACAAACCCCCTCCTTTTCCTGAACAATTATTGGACCATTAACTGCCTTTTGTTATAAATATGTGTGTACTCAACTCAGACACCCCCACCACACCCGACTGCATTCCAATGTTTTCACCAGGTAAGACTCTGCTTGCACTTCCCCCCTTAGTCAGAGCAGTATGAAAGCAGACACAGACAGGAGTGAATCATTATTTTGTACCCTTCTGTGGTATGTGGAACAAACAGAAACATTATGGCCCCCAATAAGACCTACACTGTTTCAGAAGTGTTGGAATTACTGACTGCTGTGGATGACTGCGAGTCCGATGGAGGAGAGGAACTAGCTTTTGACAAAGTAGATGATTCAGACACCGAGTTGAACTTAGAACTTTCTACAGATGAGGATACCAGTGGTGAATCTGATAAAGAGCAGTGCAGCCTTCCCAGAAAAAAACGTTCAGAAACAAAGAAAAACATATCAGCATCAAGCGTGTAAGCAAAGGATGGGACAGTTTGGGAGACTGTAGGTGCTGGACACCTGCAGCAGCAAGAATTCCATGCAGAGGCTGTATTCCAAGAGAGGGTAGGACCTACAGAACATGCCAAGGTAATATTTCTGTTTGTTAGACATTTTTGTGTTGTGTTTGTATAAATATTTATAATTTTGTAGATTAGCAGTGTGTATATTGCTTTTTTGTTTTCGTTTTCTTAGTAAAAAAGCAAAATTTTTGTCATGTATCAAAACTAAAACAAAGCAAAGTGCAGTAAAACGGAAGTGATACTGTATATAATTAAAATATTTATTTATTTTCTTTCCTGCAGCGTCGGATAACGAGTAGACTTCAGAGCTTTCTGTGTTTGTTCAACATGGAGATGCTTCTGATCATCACAGAGTGCACCAACCATGAAGCCCACAGAACAAATGACACCTGGAGCCTTTTTGTCAGTGAGCTTATGGCTTTCATAGCCGTTCTGTTTCTACGAGCAACTCTCTGCCCAATTGGTGCAATGATCGAATCTTGGTCAGAAAAATATGGTGTGCCTGTAATCAAGGAGACGATGTCCCGTGACTGCTACAAAGAAATCATGAGGTACTTGCGCTTTGACAACAAGGACACCCGTGCGGAACGTGTGAAGACCGACAGATTTGCTGCAGTTTCAGACATTTGGCAACGTTTTGTAAGTAACTATCAGCAGTGCTACGTACCAGGACAGCACATTACTGTTGATGAGCAGCTGTTTCCAACCAAGGTACGCTGCCCTTTTACACAGTACATCGCAACTAAGCCAGATAAATTTGGCATAAAGTTTTGGATTGCTGCAGACTTGGACACAAAGTATATGTGCAACGCCATTCCATATTTAGGAAAGGACCCCAGCCGTCCTAAAGGAGAAAGACTATCTGAGAATGTTGTCATGAAACTCATGGAACCATTTCTGGGCAATGGAAGAACTGTAACCATGGACAACTTCTTCACATCTGTGACACTGGCTAACAGACTGCTAAACCACAACACAACTCTGCTCGGCACAATCAACAAAATTAGACGGGAGATTCCCCTTCCAGCAAAAAATGGCAAGGGCTGGAAAGAATTCTCCACACAAGTGTACAAATCAGGCAGTGCCACACTGACCGCGTATGCTCCTAAGAAAAACAAGTTGGTCTGTGTTCTCAGCACCATGCACCAACAAGTGCTAGTTGGCAATGAACATAAAAAACCAAACACTATAACAGATTACAACTCCATGAAGGTATGTAGATAAGTAATATTGCTGCAATGGTTTTATACAGCTATACTTTACTTGTTATATTGTTGTTCAAAATCTAACATTTAATTTAATTTAATTTTTTGCAGTGTGGCGTTGACATAATGGACCAGATGGCACGTGTATATACGGTGCATGCCGGCACATGCAGGTGGCCCATTGCCGTGTTCTACAACATGCTTGACCTAGCAGCAATAAATGCTTATGTGTTATACAAGGCCTGCATTGGGTCCAAGGAAAGCAGAAGAGACTTCATACATGGCCTTGCACTGGAACTTCGTCAGCGTTTTATGATAGAAAAGGCCATGCTGAAAAAGCCACGTCCCCAGCCTGGTCCTGGAAAGACGACACAGTGTCAGGTTCAGACCCTCTGCAAAAGAAACCGCAGCAAAAAACAGTGTGCAATTTGCAAGAAGTTTACCTGTCGCAAATGTAGAAATGAGGACAACTGGGTGTGTAATAAGTGTTAGATGTGAAGCAGCAACAACTACACACCAACATTTAGATTTTGTTGTTAAAACAAAATGTATATATTGCTTTTGTATGATGATTTGCAAAAGAAACAGCAGCAAAAAACAGTGTGCAATTTGCAAGAAGTTTACCTGTCGCAAATGTAGAAATGAGGACAACTGGGTGTGTAATAAGTGTTAGATGTGAAGCAGCAACAACTACACACCAACATTTAGATTTTGTTGTAAAAACAAAATGTATATACAGTATTGCGTTTGTATGATGATTTGTAAATATTATTTTCAATAAAATGCTGCAAATTCATGTTTATGTATCTTGAACCTAATTCCCTCTGCCATATCTGCTGATTTTGGACTATATGAAGTCAACTGATGGACCGACACAGGTCACACGACATGAGGTCAACTGACAGACCAACATAGGTCACATGACCTGAGGTCAACTGATGGACCGACACAGGTCACATGACCTGAGGTCAACTGATGGACCGACATAGGTCACATGACCTGAGGTCAACTGACGGACCAACACAGGTCACATGACCTGAGGTCAACTGACAAAACGACACAGGTCACACGACATGAAGTCAACAAACGGACCGACACAGGTCACATGACCTGAGGTAAACTGCCGGACCGACACAGGTCACATGACCTGAGGTCAACTGACGGACCGACATAGGTCACAAGACATGAGGTCAACTGACGGGCCGACACAGGTCACATGACCTGAGGTCAACTGATGGACCGACATAGGTCACATGACCTGAGGTCAACTGACGGACCGACACAGGTCACACGACATGAAGTCAACTGACGGACCGACACAGGTCACATGACCTGAGCTCAACTGATGGACCGACATAGGTCACATGACCTGAGGTCAACTGACGGACCGACATAGGTCACATGACCTGAGGTCAAGTGACGGACCAACACAGGTCACATGACCTGAGGTCAACTGACAAAACGACACAGGTCACACGACATGAAGTCAACAAACGGACCGACACAGGTCACATGACCTGAGGTAAACTGCCGGACCGACACAGGTCACATGACCTGAGGTCAACTGACGGACCGACATAGGTCACAAGACATGAGGTCAACTGACGGGCCGACACAGGTCACATGACCTGAGGTCAACTGATGGACCGACATAGGTCACATGACCTGAGGTCAACTGACGGACCGACACAGGTCACACGACATGAAGTCAACTGACGGACCGACACAGGTCACATGACCTGAGCTCAACTGATGGACCGACATAGGTCACATGACCTGAGGTCAACTGACGGACCGACATAGGTCACATGACCTGAGGTCAAGTGACGGACCAACACAGGTCACATGACCTGAGGTCAACTGACAAAACGACACAGGTCACACGACATGAAGTCAACAAACGGACCGACACAGGTCACATGACCTGAGGTAAACTGCCGGACCGACACAGGTAACATGACCTGAGGTCAACTGACATACCGGTATAATGGACCAGATTGCACATTTATATACGGTGCGGCCCATTGCCGTGTTCTACAACATGCTTGACCTGGCAGCGATAAATGTTTATGTGTTATACAAGGCCTGCACTGGATCCAAGGATTTTGGACTGAGGGGTAGGGGGTGGGGGGTAGGTGTACAATTAATGGGTCTTTAGTAGGGTCATTAGCATTTGAATCGACATTATATAGCCCACTGAAAGGGACCGGGGGATTCAGAAGCCAAGTTCACTTGCGCAAAAAAGCGCAGCCTTAGTCATGTCCACGACTGTAATGTTATCAGTGTGGATGATTTCGACCATTCAAGCCCCCAAAGGATCGCAAGGACGAGGAACCCCATAAGAAACCGAAGTAAAACGGAACCGAGACGCTTGTGAGCTGGAAATGAATTCCATGTCGGACAAGCAAGTCCGGATGGTAGAAATACGGATTCAGAGGTTGGAGCGAGAATAGGTAACGAACAGACGGAGGGATACGACGTCGAGAGATGAACTATGGAAGATGGCAAACTACGTGGAAATCACGAGAAACTGTTCCGCTGTGATAAGAAGCGGACGGGGAGCGAGGAGCTAAGCCGAAAGGACAAAGGATGATGACGATGATGAAGACGATGACTATGAAAATGACGAAGATGTCGACGATGACAAAGAAGAAGAAGATGATGAAGACGACGGTCAACACTTCGCGACGCCGCGGCTGTGTAAGAACACTGATGAAGAGGAAGATGATGATGGTCAGCACTTCGTAACAGCTGTGGCTGGGTGAAAGCGCCTCGAAGATAAAGATGATGAAGGTCAGCACTTCGGCACAGCAGTGGCTGCGTGAAAGCGCTTCGAAGACGATGATGATGGTCAGCACTTCGTAACAGCTGTGGCTGTGTGAAAGCGCGTTGAAGATAATGATGAAGACGGTCAGCACTTCGTTACAGCCGTGGCCGTGCGAAAGCACTATGAAGATAACGAAGATGATGGACAGCACGTCGTTACAGCTGTGGCCGAGTGAAAGCACTTCGAAGATAATGATGACGACGGTCAGCACCTTGTCACAGCAGTGGCTGCGTGAAAGCACAGAGATGACGAGGATGATGATGAATGGTCAGCACAAAGGTACGGCAGCGGCCGTGTGAAAGCACCAAAATGATGAGGATGACGATTGACAATGTACAGCACCTCGTGTCAGCCGAGGCCGTGTCAAGCTCTCAGAAAATGATGAAAGGATGAGGGACGAGGGATGAGGGATGAGGGGCCGTAGGGAGGAAGGGATGAGGGGATGAAGATCTGATTGCCTATGTTGGGCAGGTCAACACTTCGTGACGCAGCGGCTGCGTGAGAGCACCGAGATGATGAGGATGATGATGACTGTCAGCACATGGTACGGCTGTGGCTGTGTGAAAGCACGAAGACGATGAGGATGATGAGGACGAACGACAAAGTTCAGCACTTCGTGCCAGCCGAGGCCGTGTGAAGTGCCCAGAAGATGATGAATGGATGAGGGAAGAGAGGCTGTAGGGAGGAAGGGATGAGGGGATGAAGATCCGATTGCTTGTGTTGGGCTGGTCAACACTTCGTGATGCAACGGCCGCGGGAGAGCACAGCGATGATGAGGATGATGATGACTGACAGCATGCCGATACAGCCGTGGCCGTGTGAAAGCGCCTTGAAGATAATGATGATGATGATGACGATGGTCAGCACTTTGGTACAGCTGTGGCTGCGACAAGCACTGTGATGAAGAGGAAGATGATGAGGGTCAACACGTTGTTACGGCTGCGACTGCGTGAAAGCACCGTGACGACGAGGATGACGATGGTCAGCACATAGGTAAGCTGAGGCTGTGTGAAATCACCATGATGAAGAGGATGATGACAACTAGTGATGACGTTCAGCACTTTGTGTCAGCTGAGACCGCGTGAAAGTGCATTGACGATGATGGATGGATGAGGGATGAGGGGTTGTAGGGAGGAAGGGATGATGGGATGAAGGAGGAAGTATGGGAGAAGGGAGGAGAGGATGAAGGGACGTGGGGATGAAGGAAAGAGACGTAGGGATGAGGGGAAGTAGGGATGAAGGGATGGAGGGGTGAGGGACGTAAGGATGAAGGGATGAAGGGGTGAGGGATGTAGGGATGAGGGGAAGTAGGGATGAAGGGATGGAGGGGTGAGGGATGTAAGGATGAAGGAAGGAAATAGGGGTGAAAGGATGAGGGGACGGGAGGAAGGAGGGACGAATAGAGCGAACGGAGGTCGCCGAAGGAGAGTGCGAAAGGGCGTGTGATGCGAAGACCCCTGCACGGGGAGCCAATGAGAAAGGAGGCATGGGAAGAGTGGAGGGGGTAGAGTAGCTGGGGAAGTTCCGATAAAGAGGTTGCGGGTACGACCGGCAATGTGACCTGGCTCCCACTGGGGGGAGCACTCGCCATGACAGAAGGTCCTGCGGGATCCTGGAGCAGGTGTCCGAGGCGAAGCCGCGAGCGGTTGAAAAGCAGCTGAAACCAGATTGGAAAGATGGGAAGAAGGGAGTGTAGATGGAGGGATGGATGGTGACGCTGCGAAGCCTGCGAAGGCCGGGACCGAAAGACGTTGGAGAAAGCAGGGGAAGTACAGATAAAGAGGTTGCGGTACAGGTGGTAATGTGACTTGGCACCCACAGGAGGGAGCTGCCGCCACGATGGAAGGCCCTGCGGTCGCTCGGAGCAGATGTCCGAGCCGAAGCCGTGGGCAATGGAAAAGAAGTCGAAACCGGATTCGAATGATTGGAAGAAGAGAATGATGATGGAGGGATGGGTGGTGATATAATAGAGCCTGCGAAGGCGGGACCGAAAGACGTTGGAAAAAGCTGAGAAAGTATTGATGAAGAGGTTACGGGTACAGGCGGTAATGTGACCCGGCTCCCACTGGGGGAGCTGTCGCCATGACGGGAAGTCCTGCAGTCGATGACGGAATGACGTCACGGTAGACGTTGGAAGAATAGCAGCCAAGTCTGCTTTAAGCAAATGTGAGCTTGTTATTTTCTACAGATGCACATAAATTTGGCGAGTCGATCGTTGTGGTGTCTTGGGCTTGTTTGGAATGCTAAGCCGCTTGCTTGGGCTTGTTAATCTTAGCACTTTATTCTTTGTCTAGAGTGACAAGACCACGCTAAAATTAGCTACAATAAATATATTGGAAGCGGAAGCGGAAGCTGGAACATAAGTCGCGGCCGCGGGCAGTTCAGATGACGGTAAAATTGGTGGCAGTCGAGGCGCCGAGGAGGAAAGGAGCTGAAAGAGACACAATCCCTTGTCAGACCTACGCTGAATGGGTATCCCTTTCAGTGGAGAGAGCGCCGAAAGCTGGCAACGGTACACAGCTGTTGAGAAGCTGGCGTGTTAGAATACACTGGAAGAGGAACGCAGAGAAGCGGTCGTACTGAGAGCCGGTGAGCGACGCTGAGGACCAGGAAAACGAGCACGTCGACTAAACGCCTCGGGCCGACCAGAAACGAGAAATAGATGCGAGTGGCGGAGAGACCCCGGAAGGGTGAGAAACAGTAAATGAAACAGTTAGGGACCGAGTCCGAGGATTGAAAATACTTAGCTGAGTCGCGAAAACGGAGCCTGGAGCCCGACTGGCAACAGCAGGAGGGGACTCGTCAACGGCGGATGGAACTCCGAAGAGACCCTCGGAAACAGAGTGGAGGACGAAAGAAGAAGCATCGTCCATGGTGAGTAGAGTGCCGTCAACAAAACGTAACAAACTGAGATGAGATGAATAGGTGAGCGAGGTATAAGTAGGTTGCGTGGGATAATTGGAGGCGTGATTTGGGCGTGGCCCTGCTCCCGAACCTAAGTTAACTTATTAACTCCATTTTGTGTGTGTGTGCTCAATTTGTCATTTATTATCTACACAGATGCTGGCTAACTACAAATGTACGGTGTACACCAATGACAAGACTATTCAATGTGATTTGGACCGTTCTTTCTCATCATGTATGTAGATGTTGACTTCCACTGATGATACCTCTACCTCTGTAAGTAATGGTTGCCATGTTAATTTTGTTAGTTGGAATGTGAAGGGATTGAATCATCCAGTGAAACGGAACAAGGTACTTTCTCATCTCTGCCGCCTTAAGGTACATATAGCATTCCTGCAGGAAACACACCTTAAAGATATAGATCATTCAAGGCTTAAAAAAAGTTGGGTTGGGCAAATATTTCATTCCAGATTTAATGGTAAAGCACGAGGCGCAACAATTCTAGTCCATAAAAACACTCCATTTATAGTATCGGATATAATGACCGACTCCAATGGCCGTTACGTTATTGTGACTGGGTCACTTTATAATACTCCTATTATTTTAGCAAACATATACGCCCCTAATTTTGACGACCCTAAATTCTTCAACAACCTGATTCACTCCCTTCCCTAATTAATACTCACCAACTAATAATCGGAGGAGACATGAATACGGTCATGGATTCAGTGCTGGATCGTTCCTCGACCAAAAACTCTTCACTCCCAAAATCTTCCATAGTTTTACAGTCATTTTTACGGAATTACGGTGCTGTAGATGTGTGGCAATATTTAAACCCATATACCCGACAATATTCCTTTTTTTCTGCAGTTCATCAAACGTATTCACGTATAGATTATTTTTTTGTAGATAAAAAATTACTTCCTAATATTAAGACTTGTAGATATGATAGTATAGTTATCTCTGATCATAGCCCACTTGTTTTGGAACTTAGTTTTCCAGACAAACGTTCTGTATATTCTTGGTGACTCAATCCTCTCTTATTGTCGAGAATTTGTACAATATATTTCTGAACAAATTGATTTTTTCTTAGAAATGAACATTTCACCCGGTATAACTTTTAGTACAGTTTGGGAAAGCTTGAAAGCATTTTTACGTGGTCACATTATATCCTACTGCTCACATAATAAGAAACAAAAGGTAAAACGTCTAACTGAACTGACAGATCTGATCTCACAACTAGACAAACAACACTCTATAACCCCATCTTCAGAATTGTATGAACAAAGATTAAATTTGCAAACTGAGTTCAATTTAATTTCCACCTAACAGTCTGAACGTATGATTCTTAGGTCTAGAGGAATGTGGTATGAGCATGGGGACAAAACGTCTAAGATTTTGGCACATCATCCGTAGATCCGAAACTGCACATTTGATTCCTGAAATTAAAACCCAATCTGGACAGGTCACTACGGATCCACAAAAAATAAATGAGAGTTTTAAAATATTTTACTCTAGCCTTTATAAATCAGAATCTTCACAAAGGCCTGGATTGTTTGATAATTTTTTTGAAAAGATGACAATTACAACTTTAGACTCTACATTTAGGGATCAACTGGAGGAACCGATTACTGTAGAAGAAATTAAATTAGCAATTAACTCAATGCAGAATGCAAAATCACCAGGACCAGATGGCTATCCCGCTGAATTTTTCAAGACCTTTAAAGATAGTTTATCTCCGTTGTTAAGAGAAATGTTTATTGAATCATTTAACTCGCAATGTCTTCCCCCAACGCTTCGTCAAGCTACTATTTCTTTATTATTGAAGCCAAATAAGGATCCACTCGAGTGTTCATCATACCGTCCTATTTCGTTGTTAAATGTGGACCTTAAAATATTGTCTAAAATCCTGGCTCTCAGACTAGAACGATGTTTACCTCATATTATTTCATCTGATCAAACAGGATTTGTAAAAGGGAGGCATGGCTTTTTCAACTTACGTAGATTTTTTAACATATTACACACGGAGTCAACTGCAACCCCAGAAGTCGCTTTATCACTTGATGCTGAAAAGGCCTTCGACCGGGTGGAGTGGGATTATCTGTTTTACATCCATCCATCCATCCATCCATTTTCGTTCCGCTTATCCGGGGTCGGGTCGCGGGGGTAGCAGCCTAAGTAGGGAGGCCCAGACTTCCCTCTCCCCAGCCACTTGGAGCAGCTCCTCTGGGGGAATCCCAAGGCGTTCCCAGGCCAGCCGAGAAACATAGTCCCTCCAGCGTGTCCTGGGTCTTCCTCTGGGTCTCCTCCCGGTGGGACATGCCCGGAACACCTCACCAGGGAGGCGTCCAGGAGGCATCCTAACCAGATGCCCGAGCCACCTCAACTGGCTCCTCTCGATGTGGAGAAGCAGCGGCTCTACTCCGAGTCCCTCCCGGATGACTGAGCTTCTCACTCTATCTCTAAGGGAGAGTCCAGACACCCTGCGGAGTGTTTTACATATTAAATAAATTTGGGTTTGGCCCTAAATTCATTTCTTGGGTTCAGGTGCTTTATTCCTCGCCTATGGCACGTGTTCGAACAAATTCATTATATTCTTGTTTCTTCCCACTCCACCGTGGGACAAGACAGGGGTGTCCTTTGTCCCCTCTTTTATTTGCGTTAGCAATTGAACCGTTGGCAATTAAGTTGCGAGCAGAAAATAATATTAAAGGTATTTACAGAGCGGACCAGGAGCACAAAATATCCCTATATGCTGATGACCTTCTGCTGTATCTCTCAGACCCATTGTGCTCTCTTCCCCATGCTCTTGCTATATTTGAACAATTTGGCACTATTTCGGGTTACAAGTTAAATTTGCATAAAAGTGAATTACTTAGTATAAACTCTAAAGCTAGGAAGATTTCATTTACAAACTTTCCTTTCAAAGTTAAATTAGATTACGTGACTTACCTGGGGGTCAAGGTCACTCGCAAATATAAGGATCTCTTTAGAAAAAACTTTACACCACTCTTTGAAAATACTAAATTAGACCTACAAAGGTGGAATAATTTGCCACTATCATTAATATCTTCTCACTCCCTGCGCTGATTGTGTTAACGACATTAAACAGTGGCTTCACCGTAATTTTTTGTTTTTAAACGAAGGAAAGACAGAATGCATCTTCTTCGGTGATGATGCTCCCTGTAACTTTGGTGCTCTAACTTCCAAATGCAGACCAACAGTTAAAAACTTGGGGGTGACATTTGACAAGGACTTAAAATTTGATAAACAAATAGCGTCTGTAGTCAAGGCCTGTTTTTATCAATTACGTCTTTTATACAAAGTTAAACCTTTTTTAAATCGTTTTGATTTAGAAAAGGCCATTCATGCTTTTATCACCTCAAGGCTAGACTACTGTAATTCCCTGTATGCGGGAATCTCCCAATCCTCCATTAGACGCCTTCAATTGGTCCAAAATGCTGCAGCTAGACTTTTAACCAACACCTCCAGACGTGAACACATAACCCCTGTTTTATTTTCTCTCCATTGGCTTCCAATTGATTTTAGAATTAAATTCAAAATTTTATTATTCACTTTTAAAGCACTCAATGGTCTTGCCCCACTGTATTTGACTGATCTTGTAACTGTCCGTGAATATAGGAGAACACTGAGATCATCTAATACATTTCTCCTGTCCATCCCAAAGTCCAACTACAAACGTTGGGGTGACCGGGCCTTTTCTGTCGTTGCACCCAGTCTCTGGAATATGCTACCTCTGGACTTGCGCTCCATCACTCATATGGAGTCTTTTAAATCTAATCTTAAAACCTTTTTATTCAGGCAGGCTTTTAATACCTAGTAGTTCTTTACTACCCGTCTGTTAAACTCCTGAAGTTCGCAGATGACACTACAGTCATTGGACTTATCAGTGATGACAACGAGTCTGCGTACCGACAGGAGGTGGAACGACTGATGTCCTGGTGCAGCCTGAACAAACTGGAGCTGAACACACTGAAGACAGTAGAGATGAGAGTGGACTTCAGGAGACACCCCCCAGAACTGCTGCCCCTCAAAATCTTCAACAGCCCCGTGTCTACGGTAGAGTCCTTCAGGTTCCTGGGAACCACCATCTCACATGACCTGAAGTGGGAGCCCAACATCACCTCCATCCTCAAAAAGGCCCAGCAGAGACTGTACTTCCTACGCCAGTTGAGGAAGCTGGACCTGCCTCAGGAGCTGCTGATCCAGTTCTACACTGCAGTCATTGAGTCCATCCTGTGTACATCCATCACAGTCTGGTTTGGAGCAGCCACAAGGCAGGACAGGAACAGGCTGCAGCGAACAGTGAGGACAGCTGAGAAAGTCATTGGGGCTTCACTGCCCTCCATTCAGGACTTGTACCACGCAAGAACCAGGAAACGGGCTGGAAAAATCACCACAGACTCCACACACCCGGGTCACAACATGTTCCAACTTCTCCCGTCTGGCAGACGCTACAGATCTGTGTCCACTAAGACTGCCAGACACAAAAACAGTTTCTTCCCCCAGGCCATCACCATCATCAACAGCTGATCATCAGACATCCATCAGCGTGACCCCCAACCCATTCACATCCCCCATGTGATGTGAATCCTTCTGTATTTTGTGTATTATTTGTACGTTTTTTTTATGTAAAGTATCTGTATACATTAATTTTTAGCATTTTTAGAGAGACACTTTCTAGAGAGACACGAACAGCCGGAAACAAATTCCTTGTGTGTGTCAACATACTTGGCCAATAAACCTGATTCTGATTCTGATTCTGATTCTGATTCTTTGACATTCTTGTTAGGTCTTAATTGTTTTTAATTTTTTACTGGCTGTTTTTTATTGTTATTTTTGATTGTTTGTTTTATTTCTGTATTGTTCAGCACTTTGTGCACCTTCTGGCTGCTGAAAAGGGCTCTATAAATAAAGATTGATTGATTGATTGATTGATTGATTGATTAATAGGCCGTGTCAATTCTATAAAAATGAACATATTGCCCAAGTTCCTTTATTTATTTCAATGCATCCCATGTTATATCCCAAAGAAATATTTTGTGACACTAAATAAACATATTTCTGCGTTTATTTGGAATAGTAAATCCCCCAGAATACGGCAGGATTTTATGCAGAGACCTAGGCCTGTGGGCGGATTGGCGTTGCCAAATTTCCAGTCTTATTACTGCAGCAAATATACAAAACATGCTACAGTATATTGGATTAGTGACTTTCCTACAGAAACCCCATCTTGGCTTCAGATTGAGTCGTCCAATTGTGGCAAGACCAGCTTACCTGCGTTATTGACCTCCGCTCTCCCTTTAGAAATATGTACCTATAAAAGCAACCCTCTGCTTTATAACTCCCTGAGAATTTGGATACAGTGCAGGAAAAGATTCGGGCTACATTTTATGTCAATTAAAACTCCTATCTGCTCTAATCATATGTTCCCACCTTCTATGTCCGACTCTGCCTTTAAAATTTGGGAAAGAAATGGATTAAGTCAAGTTAAACACCTTTTCATTGATGGGACATTTGCTTCGTTTACACAACTTATGGAACGGTTTAATATCCGCATACACATTTTTTTTCGATATTTGCAACTGCGACATTTTGTGAAGAATGGATATCCCTCATTTCCTGAATTACCTGATGAGACAGCTCTAGATAAAATCATAGGTATAAACATTCATAAAAAGGGGGTAATTAAGGAGATCTACACTATACTGTTGGATCTACAATCTCCTTCTCTTTCTATCATTAAATCACATTGGGAAAGAGATCTTACAGTTACATTAACGGATGAGCTCTGGCAATCTATTCTTCACAGGGTACACTCCTCTTCTATATGCGCTAGACATGGACTCCTTCAGTTCAAGATCTTGCATCGATTGCATATCTCTAAAGAAAAGCTAGCTAGGTTCTGTCCAGGGACTGATCCTTTGTGTAACCGATGCAGGTCAGAAGTTGGTTCCCTTATTCATACTTTCTGGGAGTGTTCAAAACTTCATACATATTGGACATCTATATTCAATACACTCTCAGAAATATACAATGTTAAAATTTGCCCTTCTGCTCTAACTGCAATTTTTGGAGTCATGACTCCGAATACTTTACTTTCCAAGCATAATTCAAATGCAGTAGCTTTTGCTACGTTGATTGCGAGACGTCTTATACTTTTGAGGTGGAAACAGGAGGCTCCTCCTACACATGAACAGTGGCTTGCAGAGCTTATGAGGTTTTTGCATTTAGAGAAGATGAGGTGTACACTGGCAGGTTCAACTGCTAAATTTGTCAAGACATGGCAGCCATTTTTACAATACATGGAAACATTCAGGATGGGTACACCATCGTAACCAAACAGCTGCTATATTTCTTTAGTTAGCTGTAAAGTGAACAGATTTTTGCATTTTCATTTGTCATCAAATTGAGAATTATTTTTTATTTATTTTTTTTATTATGTGTGTGTGTTTTGAAAAGGTTTTATTTTGTGTGTGATTATTTTTTTTGTTTTATATGGGGGGTTTTGTATATTAAAATGGACATCGTTTTATAAAACTTGAATGTTGTAAATAATGTGATGTGAAAATTGATAAATAAAGTATATATATATTAAAAAAAAGACTGAGATTTAAAGGAAAACATGAAGTAACATGAAGTAAACTTCCAAACTTTCATTATAAGTTCGGAGACTGTACAGTCTCTTATTCATCCATCCATCCACCCATCCATTATCTTTTCCCGCTTCTTCCTTTTGGGGTCGTGGGGGTCTCTGGAGTCCATGTCCAGCCATCACTGTGTGAGTTGCTGGGGACACTTGGACAGGTCACAAGTCCATCAGGGACACATACTGTAGAGATAAACAAGTCAAACAACCATTCACTCTCTCACTTACACGTAGAGACAATTTAGAGTTAGCAATCAGTCTAACATGCATGTTTTTGATCTGTGGGAGGAAACTGGAGTACCTGGAGAAAACCAATGCATGCACAGAGAGAACACGCAAGCTCCACCCAGAAAGGTCGCGGATCAGGATTTGAACTGGCGACCTTCTGGCTGAGCGGCAACAGCTCTACCAACTGCACCACCATCCCGCCCTCTCTTATTCATACTTTGTTTTTATATTTTTACCTTTGTGTGAATCTGCATGCTTTGATTTGCCTGTCACTTTGCTCCAGGAACGCCTGAATTTCCACACTGAGGGACAATAAAGGCTATTCTATTGTATTCTATTGTATTTTATTCTATTAAGGTTTTCTGTTTTCATTCAAAAAAGAAAAAAGAAACACTTGCTATTGTTGCAACTCATGTTTCAACAACTTATTGTCTGAAGAACAGTCTGACCTAAAATATATGCATCTCACATATACTTTGTAGATTTATTACACATAAAGTGAAATATTTCAAGTCTTTATTTCTTGTTCTTCTCTATTTTTATGATTATGTCTTATAAATAATTAAAAAACAAAATTCACCGTCTCAAAAATTTAGAATATTCCACAGCCAGCTTCTGGTACCTCAGTCAGGGCAGGAGCTGAGTCCTGCTGGAAAATGAAACAT
The DNA here is from genome assembly GCA_038048925.1 of Garcialebias charrua. Taxonomy (NCBI): domain Eukaryota; kingdom Metazoa; phylum Chordata; class Actinopteri; order Cyprinodontiformes; family Rivulidae; genus Garcialebias; species Garcialebias charrua. Next base: position 26,948 of record JBBPBX010024663.1, read on the forward strand.
CTCCATGAAGCTCATCAGCAGAAGGACGCATGAAGTCTCTAATGTTCTGGTAGATGCTGCATTGACTCTGGATTTCAGAAAACACAGTGGACCAACACCAGCAGAGGACATGGACCCAAACCATCACTGACTGGAAGCTTCACTCTGGACTTGAAGCAACGTGTATTCAGACCTCTCCACTCTTCCTCCAGACTCTGAGACCTTGATGTCCAAATGATGTGAACATTTACTTTCATCTGAAAGGAGGATGTTGGACCACGGAGTCTTTATTTATAATCCATAATCATCAAAATTACAAGAAAAAAAGGCTTGAAATATTTCACTCTATGCATAAGGAATCTATGTATAAGTTTCACTTTCAGAAGTGATTAACAAAAAACATTTAAAATTTAAAAAATGAAGTTTTTCACAATAATCTTATTTGTTTTAGATCCACCTGTACAAATAAGTTTGTGGTGACTAGAGGAACTTCACTACATCATCTGTACACCAGGCAGCTTTTTCTGTTAATAACTAAAGCAGTTTTTGTCAGATGATGTTTTAAATAAATGACAAAAATGTATTTATTATTATTTATTAACCTTCATTTAACCAGGCAAATCCCATTGAGATCACAGAGCTCTTTTGCAAGGGAGGCCTGGACCTGAAGGCAGACTAACATGCATGTTTTTGGCCCGTGGGAGGAAAACCGGAGTGCCTGGAGAAAACGCATGCAAGCACGAGAAGAACATGCAAACTGCACACAGAAAGACCCCAGGTCCAACAGGGGATTGTGAGGCAATAGTGATAACCACTGAGGCATCGTGCTGCCATAATAAAACAGGAACTGCTACTCTACTGTTGCCTCGCTTGGTTAGTTCATGTTTTTAGGACAGCCAACACTAAACAGGATCCTCAACTGTATTTCAACAGCACCCCTCTGATGTGTTGAATTGTGGGTAAAGCCTGTCATCACTGTTTGCAGAAAGACCTGCTGCACATGTTGTTTTACTTGTAGAACCATAGTGACAATCTCGGCAGCACATTCCTCCTAATTAAAACACGAAAAAGCCTGCAGCTTTAAAAAAAAATCTGTGAATCTTTAGAAAAAAAAAGGTAGTGTCTTCTCTCTGTTTGACATAATGCAGCGCCACAGGATGTGAAAACGGTGGTGATGTTTTCATTGTTGATGCGTCTCTTTTCTTGCAGAATTGTATTGTTATTGCACTTGCATGGACTATCTCTGCAGCAAAATGACTCACAGGCTGCAGGAGGAAGGAAGGGAGCTGTGTGTGTGCTTTGCATGCTCAAAGTCCAGATCATCTGACTGATCATCAAAAAAGCAACCACTTTTTGACTTTGTAATAGACACATTTTTCTTTTGTTTCCAAGAATAAATAAATAAAATAACAGATGCTGACCTGTCTTTTGCTGCAAGTTTTCTAAAATAACAGTGTTTTCTTTCTAATTGAGAAATACTTTGACTTACGGTACAGAAAACGACTGCACTCACTGTGGACTGTTGTAAGATCCGCACACAGCAAAAATCCAGGAGCATGTTCATTATGGCAGGACGGGTGGAGCAACACCATAACAGTGGCTGAAGCTCTCCTCCAGCTCAAACTAACAAAGTCATTTATTTTCGGAAGCAGCGGGGTCGGCTCCATCAAGATTTGTCTTCAAATTTCATATATATATAAAAAAAGAGAAACGTTTTTAATTTCATTGTTCAGTATGCAGCAGCAAGACCCAAACACTGTTTCACTCATTGAGAGAGGAAGGGAGAGGAATAAAGCAACACAGTTCACATTCAAGTCTCCACTATCAGACCCTTGTCTGCCTTCTGACCCCTCCTGACATGTCGAAAGGCCTTATGTTGTTGCCATGGCAACGTGGGCCACCGTACTGAGCAGGTTCATCTATAGTATACTGTATCAGTGAGCTCTGTTTCATCATCCAGGATTATCCCTGCTGAAATGTCTCAAAGGCCTCCTGTGTGTGT
>JBBPBX010024663.1:28952-39499 GCA_038048925.1 Garcialebias charrua
TTTTTTTGTGCAGTTGTGTGGTGCATTCACATCTGAGGGGAAACAACGTGGAGGCATTTGACACACAAGTGTGTCTGTGTGAGTCATCGGCCATCTCTGAATCTGTGTGTCAGCAACGTTAAGAACTCATAATAATAATAATAATAATGTATTTTCCTGTCATCTGCGTATGTTTCCCATACACAGACGAAATTCGTCTCTGCATTTAACCCAACCACCTACCAGGTGGTGCAGTGAGCAGCCCGAAAGCGCCCGGGGAGCTGGAGAAATAGGTGTGCACTCATAGACACCCCAAGGTGGGTAGTGGCCGGGGCGCGAACCCGCGTCCTTCGGGTCCCAAGTCAAAAGCCCTGCCACTAGACCGTCAACGATGATAACGATGATAACGATGATGATTATGATGTGCCATCTGTCAAGTCACAATCATTCACAACGTGGCGAGAAACTCTCCTGGCCTCCTCTTGTCCAACATGTACAGGACGTTGAATGAACGATGCTTCACCCAGCAGAACGGAGAGACGGTTTTGTGTGGCCTCCTGCTGTCTGGTACTTTCTGAGCCAAGACTGTGGTGACACTAAGGTGGCAAAAAAAAAACATTCTGGACAGAACATACTAGAAAAGACAACATTATATATATATATAAATAAATACGTAAATAAACAAACAAACACATAAATAAATAAATACAGAAATAAATAAAAAACTGAAAATATACTGTTATGTAACATATAGTGTATCTTTTTTGACTTGTTTGTTTTCCCCCCAAAAAAAAGGTGTTGTGTTTTTTGTCAAGGCCATTGTATAATATAAATATGTGTGAGGAAGCCATATTGGATCTTCTTCTTCTTTCGGCTGCTCCCTTCTTCAAGGGTCGCCACAGCAAACTAAGTCGCACGAAGATTTGACAATTATTTTTATGTCAAATGTCTTTCCTGACACAACCACAGACCACCGAGCTACCACAGCCCTCTGTGTGGAGCAGAGAGCTGTTATATCTAAGGTGCCCGGGGAAGCAGTCAAGGGCTCAGAGTGGGGTAAATGAGGGTGGAGGCAGGTGAGGGTGCATCACCTATCCTACCCACATTTTGATGTTGCTGGTACTGGGAGCTGAACCACTGACCTTAAAATCACAGATCCACTTCTAACCTCTGCGCCACCACTCCCTAGGCAGCCATATTGGATATTGTGTGTGAAATGACCATTTTGGATATGCTTACTATACAACATGGCTGAGAGAAGTGTAAAAAAAAAAAAAGGATTTTCTAATCAAATTTATTTCATTGTTAAATTCTTAAAATATAAAATAAAAATATATATTCTAAATGTGTTGGAAATGTGGCAAATATTTTTTAAAGGGATTTTATTACAAAAAAAATCTATAAAAATTTAATTGAACCTTCTGTGGAGAAATATCCCAAAACTATTAAATAAAGTAGCATTTCATTTACTTTGGCAGTCAGACCTCTGACTGGGGACGACTTTTTCCCAGACTTAACTGTTTTCCAGTTGCAAGTTGGAAGAACAAAATATATACTACAAGCTGACAACATTATGTAAACAACCATACAATATAGCTACAACTATACAATATACAAACATATACCTATATAACATTCAACTATACTTCTTTATATTTTATGCATAAAAACACTAGCAGCAGGTTCATTAATACAATGTACGTTTGACAAGATATAAACAAAAGTGAAAATAAAAAGCTGAGCACTGACGCTATCACGTCTTTCATGTGCAAAACAGCAATATTAGCGTTTATCAAAGTCAAAGTCAACTTTATTGTCAAAACTGCGATATGTACAGGACATACACAGGATTGAAATTGCATTTCTCTCAGACCCACGGTGCAACAATAACCATTTAAACATTAAAACATTTAATAAGCATAAGCATAAAATGAAATAATAAAAGTGTAATACTGTCCTGAGTTTTTGCATAGTAGTATAAAAATATAAAAGTATATCTCTAAAATAAAATGAATGTTCTGACATTAACATTTGTAATAAAGTGACAAAGCAGCATATGAAGTTTATGTACACAGTACTGTATATGTAGAGGTATTTGATATTGGTATAGAGGTAAAGTGACATATGCAATTTGGCTAGTAAAAAGAATATATATATCAGCAGTAGTGTGGATATAAAAAGTAGTGTAAATGTAAAGGTACATGTAAACAGTAGTGATTAATGTAAACAGTAGTGATAAATGTAAACAGTAGTAATAAATGTAAACAGTACATGTAGTGATAAATGTAAACAGTAGTGACTATAGACAGTAATGTAATACAAACAGTAGTGCAAATATGAGAAGTAGTGCAAATTGAATGAGCACATGACCGTGTGTTGAGTGTATAACCCGTTTTGATGATACAGAGTCCAGTGTTAAAAATCTTTGTGTTGTGTGGTAATGTGTGAAAGTTTTTTGTGTTAAGGCAGTACAAGTGGGAGGGGGGCAGAGCAGGCAGAGAGTTTAGCATCCTGACTGCCTGATGAACAGAGCTGTCTCTCAGTCTGCTGGTTCGAGCCTGGAGACTCCTCAGTCTCCTCCCTGATGGCAGCAGTCTGAAGCAGCTGTGTAGTGGGTGTGTGGGATCACCTGCCATGCAGAGGGCTTTCCGAGTGAGGCGTTGCTGTGTAAGTCCTGCAGTGAGGGGAAGGAGGTGCCGACGATCTTCTCAGCTGCTCTCACGATGCGCTGGAGGCTCTTGCGGCAGGATGCAGTACATGCACCAAACCACACAGTGATGCAGCTGGTCAGGACACTTTCTATGGCACCTCTGTAGAAGGTGCACATGATGGGGGTTGAAGCTCCAGCCCTTTTCAGCTTGCGGAGAAAGTAGAGGCGCTGGTGAGCCTTCTTGGCCAGTGATGCAGTGTTCCTGCTCCAGGACAGGTCCTCTGAGACGTGCACTCCCAGGAACTTGGTGCTGTCCACTCTCTCCACTGTGGTGCTGTTGATGGTCAGAGGGGCATGTTGGGCATCCCTCTTCCTGAAGTCCACAACAATCTCCTTTGTCTTCTCCACGTTGAGAGTGAGATTGTTGTGTCCGCACCACAAGGCCAGGCGGCTCACCTCGTTCCTGTAGTCCGTCTCATCGTTGTTGCTGATGAGACCCACCACTGTTGTGTCGTCCGCAAACTTGATGAAGTGGTTGGAGCTGTATGATGGTGTGCAGTCGTGTGTTAGCAGGGTGAATAGAAGGGGGCTCAGCACACATCCTTGTGGGGCCCCTGTATTCAATGTGATGGTGCTGGATGTGTTACTCCCGACCCGTACTGCCTGTGGTCTCCCGGTCAGGAAGTCTAGCAGCCAGTTACACATTGAGGTGTTCAGCCCCAGACTGTCCAGTTTAAGGATGAGCTGTTGGGGGATGATGGTGTTGAATGCCGAGCTGAAGTCGATGAACAGCATTCTAACATAAGAGTCCTTCGTGTCCAGATGTGTGAGAGCTGTGTGGAGGGCAGAGGAGATGGCATCGTCGGTTGAGCGATTAGGCCGATATGCAAATTGGAAGGGATCCAGGGAGGCAGGGAGGACAGATGTGATGCTTTTCATGACTAGCCGTTCGAAGCACTTCATCAGGATGGGGGTGAGTGCTACTGGACGATAGTCATTGAGGCAGGAGGGCGTTGCCTTCTTTGGGACAGGGATGATGGTGGTGGCTTTGAAACAGGTGGGGACGATGGCCTGACTCAGTGAGATGTTAAAGATGTCTGTGAAGACCGCTGCGAGTTCCCTTGCACAGTCCTTCAGCACACGACCAGGTATGTTGTCAGGACCAGAAGCTTTCTGGGCGTTGATCTTGATGAATGATCGCCTTACCCCAAAAATACACTACACGCGGCTCCGCTCCGCCCCGCTCCGCAGGTCGCAGCTGAGCGAGTCCAAAGTCCACTGCCTCCGCTCAGCTCAGGTCCGAGTGGATGCGCCGCTCCAAGACGCATGCGCGGGAATTGCGAGATTGCGCGATAAATCAAGTGATAAATAATGAAGTCAGAACAAAACAATTCACTCGGTGGAAGAAAGAGAACAACTGTAAAGGCTGCCTTGATCTTCTCTCGTAAATAAGCGACAGGACATGGTTTGAGCAACAGGAAGTGATGTTTACATTTCAGAATAAAATACTTATTTTTTTTTTATTTCTTGTATTGCGTTATTAGGTGTAGTCATAGTCATAAATATAATAGTTTAGTCATAGAATAGTCATAAATAATAGTTTGACAGCATTTTTGTACAAATAAATCCGTATAGAGCTAGGATTAGTCCGCCCGTGGTGATTTTATTTTGTAAATACGGAAGTTGTGCTCGTTCCTTTTCCTGTTGGTGCGACGTAATCTTCAAAAGTTGACTCCGGCACAGCTCCGTCATCCGGCAGAAATAGAAAAATTTCTAATTTTGACGGACTGCCGTCCGCTCTCCGCAGCTCGCCGCCGCCGTGCGGAGCCAGTGTAAATTCTGTCATTGATTATAATGGGTGCGTATTTGCTGCGGAGGTCGGACCGGAGCGGGGCGGAGCTGCAACGCGTGTAGTGTATTTTTGGCGTTACGCTGTCTGAGGACAGCGCCAGCACCTGGCCATCAGGAGAGGGGGGGAGTTTATGTGCAGGTGTGCTGTTACTTGCCTCAAACCGAGCAAAGAAGTCATTCAGTTCATTCAGCGTAGAGGTTGTGCTGTCACAGGTCTGGGGATGGTTTGTAGTTTGTGATGGTCTGTATTCCCTGCCACAGACTCCGTGTATCCTTGCTGTCCTTGAAGCGATGAGCTATCTTCCTGGAATACTGCTTCTTGGCCTATCTGATGCCCTGGGACAGGTTGTTTCTGGCTGCCCTCAGGCCCACCTGATCTCCCGCTGTGAAGGCGGTGTTCCTGGCTCTCAGGAGTCTGGCCCTTTTCCACCGGTCGGCTCGGGTCGGATGTTACGTCATATGTGCGTCGCAGAGACCCCCTTTCATCCTTTTCCACCGGATATTCCGTGCTAAGCCGCGCGAGATTTCTTGAGATTTTCGGGCTGGTTTCAGAGGGGTACTGAAGCGAGCTCACCCGCTCCGGAAGGAGGGAGGAGGAGACTCGAGCTGTTTTCACGGAAGCGAGGGAAGCTATCACGGCAGGACTTTTACATGAATAACACGGTAAAAACAATTGTTATTTTTTAAATTTATAGCAAAGATGGGTCTTCAGCTGAACGTGTCCTTAATAAAATCACGTACTGCTCAAAACTGCAGGATTTTAAAAAGTAGTTTCGCCACGAGCAACGCGTCGCGCGCGGGCGGCTTTATGTCTTTAAATGTAGCTCAATGAACAGATATAAAATATAATTCATAGCTGACTTTATAGTACGAGGGCTCCTGAGCTTAACCACGCTTTAATATTGTCACGTAGTGGTCAAATATGCTGCATTTAAAGTAGTTTCGCTTTGACTGTTTCCAAAACCTGTGCTTGCACAACGAAAATAAATTATAAAAATTCGAATTTTATTTCAAATAACTCCAACAGGATACATTTAGTATATGAATATGTTGTGATCACACTAGATTTTTTTGAAAAATATCAGCTATGTGGTTTTTGATAGAATTGATAATATGTGACACAAAGTAGAAGGGAGAAAATTAATGGACGTAGCTTGACACATTTATGTCTATAAAAATTGAATTTTATTTCAAATAACTCCAACAGGATACAGACAGTATATGAACATGTTGTGATCACACTAGATTTTTTTGAAAAATATCAGCTATGTGGTTTTTGATAGAATTGATAGTATGTGACACAAAGTAGAAGGGAGAAAATTAATGGACGTAGCTTGACACATTTATGTCTATAAAAATTCGAATTTTATTTCAAATAACTCCAACAGGATACAGACAGTATATGAACATGTTGTGATCACACTGTGTTGTTTAAAAAAAAAAAAACAGTTTCTGGACTAAATTAATCACATTTTTCTTTTACAGTCAACAGAAGAAAATCGCCAGAATTCAACAACCTGTGTCATCTTCTGGAGGAAGACGTGAGACACCAGATGGAAATTTGTTACTTCTGTTTGTCACTTCAAACTTTTCCTATTAAACGTTATATTTTCTTAAGTGGTGTCCTCGAACATTCAATTTCCTAAACTTATTTTATAATGTGAAGTGTGTATTGTGTTTAAATCCATACTGGAAGTTAAGAGAACTTTCCATTTGCATTTGACCTTTAAAGAATCATAAGATAAAGATTATTAGAATCTGCTCAACCGTTATTACGTTATAAATTATTTGGTTCTAGGATGAAGTCATACAAAAAAAGTCAAAAATTAAAAGTGGCCAAAGTCCTTTGGACAGTTTAAAGTTAAAGAATTCACAGACCATCCATCTACCATCTACCACCCAGCAGCAACTTTGCCAGGGAGACACTGGCAGTTTCAAAGATCACAGTGTGATGTTTTAAATCAACTTTATTTATAAAGCACATTTTAAAAACCACAAGGTCAACCAAAGTGCTGTACAATAACATAAAAGACAAGTTAATTAAAAACTATAAAAAGCATACAAAAATAAATACATATACCAGTCTTACTGCAGGTGTGTTAACATGCCATAAAAGATAAGATCACGTATTAAAAGCCAAGGAATAAATGTGTGTTTTTAAATAAGATTTAAAAAGTTTTGAGGACTGTCAGCAGCAACTGCTCAGCTGATCTGAGATCGGGGAGGGCAGGAAGGTTGAAGCAGCTCAGATAAATATGGTTTTGCAACTTTATCAAGCACCTTGTGCATAACTAAATAATAAAATATGCTTTAATACATCTTTATTCTAAAAATACTAAATTGGAAAATACATGGGTTTAAAGAAGGCAACAAGGTAGGATTATGAATTGGGTTTAAAGATTACAGCTCATGAGGTACTCATTATAGCATGACATCTCTTTCACAACATTCTGTCAAAGCCTTTATTGTGTTCTTCTTCTAGTGGTGGCTAGTACTGTAGTAAATAGCTTGAGGGAACACTACTGCCACCATGTGGTAAGACGAGTAGGATTCTGGACCCCGCCCACAGAAGGGGGACAAAAAAGCTGTGGAAACAGAACATAGATGTGACCCGACCCGAACTGAGCCGACCTGAGCCGATCCAACCCGAGCCGAGCCGAGCGATGGAAAAGAGGCATGAACCTCTGCTGTCAGCCATGGCTTCAGATTTGATGGTCTCGAGGTTGGTTACATTATCAATACACTTGGTGATGTATGAACATACATTTATGTGTGAGTCAGCCATATTGAATTTTAGGCAGGGGCAGCTATAGGGGCAGCCATATTGAATGTTATGCAGGAGGCAGCCATATTGAATTTAATTCAGTGGCAGCCATATTCAGTTTTATGCAGGGGCAACCATAGATATCATATATAAACAGGCAACCACTCGCTGCAGCAAACAGAAAGAGGCGTGGACAGACCAGTGGCCATATTGAATTTTATGCAGGAGTCAGCCATATTGAATTTTATGCAGGGGCAGCCATATTGAATTTTATGCAGGGGCAGCCATATTGAATTTTATGTAGGAGTCAGCCATATTGAATTTTATGCAGGGGCAGCCATATTGAATTTTATGCAGGAGGCAGCCATATTGAATTTTATCTGAGGCATGTTATTCTTCAACCTTCAATATGACTGAGAGGAATATTGACAAAATATAGTACAATTTTCAATAAAATAAAATAGAATAATGGTCATTTGGCTTTATTTGACTCTTATTTTTAAGAAAACAGCTGACATATTGAGTCATTGTTTGCCTTTATTTACTGCCAGGAACAGACTTGCTGTATTGCGCACTGGTTTATGTTTGACTTTTTCATTTAAAGTACTGATAACATATTGTGTAATGTCAGTAATGGTTATAATCACTATGTCTACTACACATGCAGTTTTGTCCAACCCTTCCCCTCTGCCACAAACACACAAAGCACTAAAGTACAGTACTGTAGTCTGTTTGTCGCAGCACCTGGGGGAAAGCTGAGCCTGCTTTCACCTTTCACCTCCACAGGTGGAATGGCACCTTGGGGAGGGCTGACTGTATGGAGGCTGTGAGTCGTAAGCCTCTATAGCTGCAACATGGGAATGGAAAAATCGATGGGAACCTGGGGAGGAGCAACAGGCTGTGATGGGAGAGGACAGCAGCAGCATGTTCCCTCTGGATCAGACTTTTCCACATGGACCGGGATGCAGCTCCGATTTAGTAACGTGTTGTTGTTGTTGTTTTTCACTCTCAACCTTGTTTTACTTTGACAAAGATTCTGTGAGAACGTGTTTCAGCTCAGGTTGATAAAGCACCAGAGGGCAAAGATATTACGCTCGATATGAAACCAACGTGTCCAATGAGGATAATCTGTAGTCCCTCTGCCTCGTTGGGTTTCATAAACCATCACTTTGTCTCAAACACCAGACAATAGGCTGAAGATATGAGAATGAAAAGGCCTCGGTGTAATGAAAGCGAAGGATGGTGTTTGTTTTCTTATTATACTGGGTCAGCCTCTCTCCTTTCTCAATGTGATAGAGAGCATAATAATGGTGAAGGATAAGAGGAATAGACATGCATAAGGTATAAAAGAGACACTTCTGAAACGTTTCCTCGTGCGTGAGCTTGTGTTCCTGGGTGTGTGAATACTTTAATTAATTAATTTAAGCTGCTGACAAGGTGAGACCACATTGTTACAATATGGTTGTTTGTTATTTATTAGCTTTGAGATTTTGGAGAAAAGCTAATTTATGCATGTGACTTTTGTGTAGAAATATGTTTTATTGTGTTGGCTTTCCATTTATCATTGGCTTTTCAGTTAAAATGAGAAATAATCTTGTTTTGGTGATAAGGCGACAATGCTGAACAAGTCTGTGTTACAGTTACTGTATATGGAAAGAGCAAAGATGTTATTACAAAATATTTATGTACAGCATTGCAAGGTGTTTGCAAAACTTGTTACGTATCTGTTCAAGATTTGTAGATTGTACTAAATTAACATTCTGAAAACCTTTTGCCTCTTAATGTAGGATACAGCACAGAAACATCCCGTACAGTACTGTGGAAAAGTTTTAAAACACATCTAGTTTTCTATATTATTTACCTAAAGATGTTATTATTTATTTATTTATTTAATTTTGGATGCTTTCATTATTCATTTTACATCTACCGGTAGATAACCATGGTGAATGAGAATCACTGTATGTTCCCCCAAAAAAATATAAAAGTTAAAGAAAGCATGAATTGAATTTAAGCACTGATGCAAAAATAATAATAATGATAATAACGAATTTTTAAAAAACCTGCTTGTTTGGATCGAAAACACAAACAAGACTCCGGATGACTCAGGACTTTTGCACAGTACCATATTTCAAAGGCTTTTAGACCTTTTTTATTTTCCAACTTGAACCTGTAGCATTAGTTGGCCCTGTATATGAACTTAGCCCTGTACTGACTTTAAATGCTACCACCTTATGTTGTACCTGATGATGCAAACATCCTCAGTCTAATGAGATTATTTATTTAAATCTAAATCACATTACAAATGAATGACTGAATTTACAATCTGTCATTTTACTGAGCATTTTGTCGTTCATATCATGGCACTAACTGTGGTTTTACAGTAGCTGCTATGATGACACCATCTCCCTTGTGTAGCCTCTTGCTGCTCCTCCTGCTTGCTGTTAACCTGAAAGGTGAAGTACTGTATATCACTTTGACTACATAGATCATGGGTCTGCAACCTTTTACATCAAAACAGCCATTTCTTCCCTTCACTTACTGAACAAAATGTGTCTAGAGTCGCAACATCTGCTACAACGGTGATTATCAACTGATGGCTCATGGGCCACTTCAGATTCATACAAAGGGTTTTTTGCTTCAGCCAGTGGGGTTGATTTTATAAAACAAAAATTATATAATGAATTTTAACATTTATTAATAATTTTACATTTTAGGACTAAAAAAATACCACATTCATGTAAGCAAGGGGAAAATATGTTTCAAATTTTAACCCTGAACTCTGCAGATTTATATGAGTCTTCCTTTTATTTTTGGAAAAATACAAATAATTATGTACAGTATCCCACTTTAACATGATAAATATTAGGCAATTTTCTTGGATGTGCAATTGTGACGTGTTAAAAATTTAATTCAAATTTTGTATTTACTTTAACTTTAATTAGGTCTATCTATCTATCTACTGTAGATAGATAGATAGATAGATAGATAGATAGATAGATAGATAGATAGATAGATAGATAGATAGATAGATAGATAGATAGATAGATAGATAGATAGATAGATAGATAGATAGATAGATAGATAGATAGATAGATAGATAGATAGATATGATAGATAGATAGATAGATAGATAGATAGATAGATAGATAGATAGATAGATAGATAGATAGATAGATAGATAGATAGATAGATAGATAGATAGATAGATAGATAGATAGATAGATAGATAGATAGATAGATAGATAGATAGATAGATAGATAGATAGATAGATAGATAGATAGATAGATAGATAGATAGATGAT